>CM067302.1:7891113-7896113 GCA_034231615.1 Meghimatium bilineatum | reverse complement strand
AAGAGACAGACAATATCTCCGACACTATTTGTTTCACGACATACAGCGACACTGTCAACATACAGTGACGCCTGTAAGTCCAGTCAGAACATTGGAGGGGCGGCCAATGTAAAAGGCACGTAAAGGTGGATGCATCGAAAGAAACAAATATATGTCATAATGAGTACAATGACATAATGAAAGGGCAGAACAGCGCAAGAGGGCAGCGCGAACTGCAAATGAAAAGTGAAAGTTCCTAGGAAAGGGGAACTACAAGCTCTGTTAGTTCGAGACAAACTTCTAGTTACCTGTGATCCTTATAGGCAGAGACCCAGACCCAATCGTGGGCGTTCGGAAAAGCAAGAAGACCTAAACCAACTCTAATGTCGAGCTTTCCTATACCGGAAATATGCTCGCGAAGAGAAAGGGTTCTGAATCCGATGGGTGTAGGCAAGAAAGGGACAAAGTTGACAGTCCTGGCCTAACTCTACTGTCAAAGTTTCCTATACCGAAAATACACTTGCAGAGAGAAAGGGTTCAGTACCTGATGGGCTCAGACGCTATTGGGACAAGGTCGCTCAGCTCGAGAACGCCTTGCTCTCAAACGCGTGGTGTGAGACTCAAACTTGTACTAGGGGTTCACGATGTCTATGAATGACGCCACAGGTAGGAGGGCGATCGAGCCAGGGTCCAACTCTTCTGGCGAGTTCGTCCTCATACGAAACCAGGCTCGCGGATGAGAAACGGTTCAGTACCCGATGGACACAGGCAGAGTCTGTCCAATTGCACGAGATGGATTCATGGATGGTGAAGCATCGCTCTCGACAGGCGTCTTGGCGAAGAGGCACTAAACACCAGCGTGCCCGGCGACAGATAGACAGGCTGTCACGGACTAGGGACCAAACCCGAAATAAAGGAATGACGAAAACGGATATGTTGGACCCCGGACGTCCTGACCACAAGTGGCCAACCGGGGTGCAAATAATCACAGTTCTACTGTGGAACTTGCAGTACAACGTACTTCACGCTCCCCGGCGGAAATCACACAATATATTCGTTGTGGTTATATGAGAGCGAGCGCAGAAGAAGAAGAAGAAGAATACATCTTTTCACATCCATCCAATCAAGACATTCTTGATTAGAAACATATAGGTAAAGAAAAAATATAAACATAATAAAGATATAGAAAACAATAAAGAAAGAGAGACACAGAAGAAGACAATAAGAAACATCAATCAATCAATCAATAAACCCATAACCCTTCAGGGTCGTAGGGGTACCACATTGGAAGCTTCAACACACAGAGTCCTCCAGCGAATTCTATCCTCAGCGATGCGGATGAGTGTGGAAATATCTAGCCCTGTCCATTCCTTGATGTTGTCTGTCCATGTCTTTATTTGCCCTCCTCTGCTTCTTCCACCCTCGACAGTTCCCTGCAGTATTGTTTTTGACAAGGAATCGTGCCTGCATACATGTCCGAACCATGCTAGTTTTCGTCGTTTCACTATTGAAAGCAATGGCTCCTGGACACCTGCACACATCTCTACTTTATTTCTTACGTACACATTGGTCTTATGTTCCCTATAGGAAATTCGTAGAATTCTTCTGTAGCATTTATACTCGAAAGCCTGTAATCTTCTCTCCATGTCCGCAGTGAGTGTCCAACTCTCACAACCATACAACACAACAGAAAGCACCAGCGACCTATACAGTTTGATTTTCACTCCAACACTGATGTTGCTTTTCCAAATCACAGTTAGCCTTGACAAGGACGCTAAAGCCATCTCCAGCCTTATTTTTAGTTCTGCTTTGCATTTACCATCGCTGCATATACTGGATCCGAGGTATTATAAGAAAATTATAAATAGACGACGATAGCGAGAAACATAAACGGACAAAGATAGAGACACGGATAATCAGATAAAAGTAGAGAGAAACACATACACATATAACGATAGAGAGAAACAATAAGGAAAGAAATAAACCGACAAACACATAAAAATAGAATCATTAATAGAGAAGGCATGTCAATGAACCTAAACAATAACCAGACAAGTAAACAGACAAGGAGAGAAAGAGAAAAACACATGAAAACACAAAAAAACTAACATGAAAAGAAACAGTTTAAGAGACAGAAAGAGGCAGAGAAATAAATACGGATAGATAGAAAATAGAGATAGAGACAGAGCGATGCAAACAGAAAGACATAAACATATAGAGAGAGAAACCCCGGTTACGAAATTGAGAGAAAATCAAATAAAGATAGATAGATAGAGAGAGAGAGAGAGCAAAAACAGATAGAGACAGAGAAACAGCTAGACAGTTAACGACAGATAGAGAGATATAGAGAGTGACAGAGAGGCAGACAAACATTGGAGAGAGAGACACATATAGATAAAGATAACAAGAGATAGATACATATTGACATAGAGTCAAATAAAAACGTAGACAGAGATAAAGACGGAGAGAGACAGAGAGATAGATAAAGACAGACAGAGCGATATATAGAGATAGATAAAGACAGAGACATTGATATAAAGTAGATAAAGGCAGACAAAGAGATAGATTGAGATGGATAAATACAGACAGAGAGATAGACAAAGACAGAGAGATACAGACAGAGAGATAGACAAAGACAGAGATATACAGACAGAGAGATAGATAAAGACAGAGAGATACAGACAGATAGACAAAGGCAGAGAGATAGACAAAGACAGAGAGATACAGACAGAGAGATAGACAAAGGCAGAGAGATAGACAAAGACAGAGAGATACAGACAGAGAGATAGATAAAGACAGAGAGATAGATAAAGACAGAGAGATAGATAAAGACAGAGAGATACACAGAGAGATAGATAAAGACAGAGAGATAGATAAGACAGAGAGATAGATAAAGACAGAGAGATAGATAAAGACAGAGAGATAGATAAAGACAGAGAGATAGATAAAGACAGAGATAATGATGTATAGAGAGAAAGATAGATATAGATAGATAAAGACAGACAGAGAGAGTGATAAAGACAGAGAGAGAGACATAAAGATTGATATAAAGAGGCATAGTGATAGATAAAGAGAAAGACATAAGGGCGGAGAAATAATCATGTATAGAGAGAAAGATAAAGATTTAGAAGAGCATATAACGACACAGAGAGAGGGGTCACATAAAGACAGAACTATCTGGCTATGTCAGCCAGATAGAGAGAGACATAGACAGATAGAGACACAGATAAACGTTGCGACCAACACAAGAGACTAAGAAAGATACAAATACATATAGATAAAGACAATTATAGACAGATAAAGAAAGACACACACACGCACGCACGCACACACACACACACACACACACATATATATATACTAGATTCGTAGATTCGTTCGGATCCCGTCAGAACCCGTTGCTGTGCCATTGGGTTGCTTACCCTGATATGCCTCACACTGGCAATGTGCTTGCCAACACGGCTCACCGTATGAGAACAAAAGCGAGTATCAATTGGATTCAAGCTGAGTATATTGATATTAATGAATTGCTGGGGTGAAAAGAGAACGCATTTCTCTCGGCTGACCCAGGATTAGCAGATAACCAAGATCCCAAGATCCCAAGTTCCTCGCAGTGCACCCTGGAAACAGAAATACAGCAGCTCGAACTGATTCTGGCTAAATAATTTGGGTGTCCGAGAATGTGGAGGTACTGATGGAAAGAGATTTGACTGCATAAGAGACAGACAATATCTCCGACACCACCATCATCACCACATACAGCGACACTGTCGACATACAGTGAAGCTAGTCAGTCCAGTTCGAACATTGTAGGGGCGGCCAATGAAAAAGGCATGAAAATGTAGATGCATTGCGAGAGACAAATAGATTTCATAATGAGTACAATGAAAAATTATGAAAAGGGCAGAACAGCGCTAGAGGGCAGCGCGACCTGCAAATAGAAAGTGAAAACGTTCCACGAAAATGGGAACTACAAACTCTGTTAGCTTGTGACGAGCTTCAAGTTACCTGTTTTCCTTATAGGCAGAGACCCATACCCAATAATGGGCGTCTAGCAAAGTAAAAATACCTCACCCAATTCTACTATCAAGCTTTCCTATACCGGAAATACACTTGCAGAGAGAAAGGGTTCAGCACCTGATGGGCGCAGGCGCTATTGGAACAAGGTCGCTCAGCTCGAGAACGCCTTGCTCTCAAACGCGTGGTGTGAGACTCGAACCTGGGCGAGAGTTTCACGATGTTTATGAACGACACCTCGGGTAAGAAGGCGAAATAGCCAGGGTCCAACTCTTCTGGCGAGTTCTTCCTCATACGGACCAGGCTCGCGGATGAGAAACGGTTCAGTACCCGATGGAAACAGGCACAGTACGTCCAATTGCACGAGATTGGTTTATAGACGGTGGAGCACCTCGTGCGAGATAGACGTGCTCGACAAGCGTCTTGTCGAAGAGGCACTACACACCAGTGTGCCCGGCGACAGATAAAAAGGCTGTCACGGACTAGGGAAGCCTACTCGAATTCAAGCATGACGAAAACGGATGTGCTGGACCCTTGGACGTCTAGACCACAAGTGGCCAATCTAGATGTAAATAACACAGTTCTACTGTGGAACTTGCAGCACAACGTACTTCACGCTTCCATGCGGAAATCACACGATAATTCGTTGTTGTTATATGAGAGCGAACGCAGATGAAGTAAGAAGAAGAAGAAATATTGCTTTGTTGGATTCTTTGGATTCATTGGTAAATGTGTCGTTGTTAAAATGTGATTCTCCGTCTTCGTTGACGGAAAACATTGCAACCTCGTTAGATATTGGTTCATCATAACGACGTTGATCAGACGATCGCGCTTAAAGACCGTTGTTTATTATTGGGGAATTTTCTTTTTGTTTGAGCAGCATTCTGAATGTCTCTTGTTTCGGTATCACACATTAACATTTACAACTGTTGTAGTCTATTGTATTGACAAAAAAAATAGATGGATTTATCAAAAATGTCACTTTCGTTATGTAACATATGCTG
>CM067302.1:7821500-7891013 GCA_034231615.1 Meghimatium bilineatum | reverse complement strand
TGATGTTGTCTGTCCATTACTTGATGTTGTCTGTCCATTACTTGATGTTGTCTGTCCAGTACTTGATATCTGTCCATTACGTGATGTTGTCTGTCCATTACGTGATGTTGTCTGTCCATTACTTGATGTTGTCTGTCCAGTACTTGATGTTGTTTGTCCAGTACTTGATGTTGTCTGTCCAGTACTTGATGTTGTCTGTCCATTACTTGATGTTGTCTGTCCATTACTTGATGTTGTCTGTCCCATTACGTGATGTTGTCTGTACTTGATGTTGTCTGTCCATTACTTGATGTTGTCTGTCCATTACTTGATGTTGTCTGTCCAGTACTTGATGTTGTCTGTCCAGTACTTGATGTCTGTCCAGTACTTGATGTTGTCTGTCCATTACTTGATGTTGTCTGTCCATTACTTGATGTTGTCTGTCCATTACTTGATGTTGTCTGTCCATTACTTGATGTTGTCTGTCCATTACTTGATGTTGTCTGTCCTTGTCTTTATTTACCATCCTGTGCTTCTCCTACCCCCCCACCTCCTCGATGGTTCCCTACAGTATTGTTTTGACAAGGAATCATGTCTAATACATGTCCAAACCATGCTAATTTTCGTCTGTTTCATATTGAAAGCAATGGTTTTTTAACACATGTAAACATCTTTATTTTATTTCTTATGTATAGCTTTGTCTTACGCTCTCTATAGGAAATTCGTCTGTAACATTTGTACTCGAAAGCCTGTAATCGTCTCTCCATGTCCCCAGTGAGTATCCAACTCTCACAACCATACAGCATAATAGAAAGCACCGGTGACTTATACAGTTTCGCTAATTTTATCACCAACTTACATAATATGATACCAAATTAATGGGTTTGCCAGACAGCACGCCACAGACAGCAATGCTGTCTAGATACAACGAATACAAAGTCAAAAGTAAACCTTGCAAAAGATGAATTACAGGAATACAGGATACGGCATAAACAAGCACAAAACGAAGCTATCTTCAGAACACCCTTCTACTTCCTGACACTGCACGACACACAAGGATGAATAGTGGATATATAGATAGATAGATAAATATATATATATATATATATATATATATATATATATATATATATATATATATATATATATATATATATATATATATATATATATATATATATATATATAGACAGACAGACAGACACAGACAGACAGACAGACAAACAGACAGACAGAGACAGACAGACAGATAGACAGATAGACAGATAGATAGATAGATAGATAGATAGATAGATAGATAGATAGATAGATAGATAGATAGATAGAACCTCAGAAGTTATTGTTTTGGAGAACATTATGAGGAAATGTGGTACAGAAAACGCCCGGATGAGACGATGTGGTTATGTAAAACTTTCTAATGAGGTGATCAGGTATAAAAACGTCCTAATTAGGAGATGTGGTATGGAAAACGTCTTGACGAGGATATGAGTTATGGAAAACGTCCTGATTAGAAGATGTGGTATGGAAAACGTCTTGACGAGGATATGAGTTATGGAAAACGTCCTGATTAGAAGATGTGGTATGGAAAACGTCCTGATGAGGAGATATATTACCGAAAACGCTTTGATGAGATAGATTGTGTAAAACATCCTGATGAGGAGATGTTATGAAATATGTTTTTGCTGAGAAGATGCGGAAATTTAAAGCGTTCTGATGAAGAGATGTGGCAGGGAATACGTCCTGATTAGGAGATATTGTATGGAAAACGTCCCGATGAGGATATATGTTATGTAAAATGTATTGATAATTAGATGTGGTGTGGAAAACGTCATGGCGAGGAAGTGAATGGAAAACGTCATGATGAGGAGATATGGAAAACTTCATGTTGAGATGTGCTATGGAAGACGTCCTGAAGATTAAATGTGGTTTTGAAAACGTCCTGATGAAGTGATGAAGTATGGAGATCGCCCTGATGATGAGATGTGGTACGGAAAAGGTCCAGATGAAAAAATGTGGTACGGGAAACGTCATGATAAGGAGATGTGTTACGGAACACAACGTAAAATTTTTAATATTACTAGGAAAAGAGACGGGGAAGCAGTAACATTTCTGGACAGTCTGATAAAGTGACACGGACAATGTTCAACATTAGATATGACAGCAAACAGAAGATGTGATAACCACCAGAAAATGTGATAGCCACCAGAGGATGTGATAGTCAACAGAAGATGTGATAGTCAACCGAAGATGTGATAGTCAACAGAAGATGTGATAGTCAACAGAAGATGTGATAGTCAACAGTTGAGATAAAGAGGCAATGTTTGATCGTGGAAAATGTGGGGCTGATAACTAACACTATTAGCGGGACTGGTAGAGGTCGAAGAGTGTTTATGTTGTGATAACGACGGATACACGTTGTGATCACAGATAATAGCTATGACACAAGACATGGACCGTGGTTGAACAAAACTCACCTTCATTTTTCTTGTCAGCCAGAGGGGCTCCCAGTACAGCCGCACTGACCAGCACGATGCAGCAAACAGTAAGGACTTGCGTAGAACACATTTCTGGATGTTTCACTAAATAAATCTTTATTTTTATTTGATCAGATTAATTGTCCTTGTGACTACAAAATTATAATAATATTTGTAAAATCTAATCCACGTTTTGATAATTAATAAATTTCAATTTTTTAAGGGTGCTATTCTGTTAGATAAAAATCGTCTATGTGAAACAGTATGGTCTTTCTTCGATCAAATTTGAACAAATTAAAATAAACAACTGAATAATCAGTTACGCCAGCCAAATCTTCCGTTAATGTTTTCCTTAGTTCTATCTCTCTGTTTAGCTTGTTATATCTGCGTCTTGTTTGGCTTCTCGGTTACTTTATGTGGCTATGACGTTGACGACAAGTTTGTGACTAAATACACCATCTATGATGGAACTCTCTAAAGGGAAGTGAGGCTGAGATGGTGAATATATGATTCTGGAACCACGATTTATCGCAAACAGCGTCTCTCTCTCTAATTTATTTTTTGTATCAGCGCTGCTTCAGCTACTGTCTTCACAACTCGCTTCGGTCTCCACTCTTGACTATCTCACGATACAGTGTTGCCAGAAAGGTGGAACTACTTTTGACCATATTTTAGATTTTTTTAAAAATGTTATAATAATGATAACACACTTTTCTGGGGGTATAAAATACTGCTTAAAATATTCTTCCGTGTTCGTTCTCAAATATATTGGCATAAATCCTATTAGCATGGCATAGTCTGCAGAAGGAAGTACGTTGTTTAATGGTTTACAGCTTAGTTTCGTTTTTCGATTTGAGAAGTTCGATTGCAGAATGTCTTCTGGGTCACTGTGACCTTAAATGGGGTAGGACAAACGACTTCACTCAAAATCTCCATAGTTTCTTCTTACGATATGCATGGTAGGTGACAGTGTCACTATTCTTTGTTCCAAATTCTGGCCCCAGTGACATTAGACGGTAACATTTAATTGTTTGCATTTGCTTGACCTGCGTGCAGTGGTCAGAGGTAAGAGGTTAACCAATCGTATCATTGATCCACTTTTGCCGGACATAATCATGATCACCACCAATGTCGTCTCTGCAAAGAAGTTTTGCTGAAAGAGATCTCCAACATCACCTTTCTCTTGTTTTGGTGGTGCACTCTGCTAGACTTTAACCTATCCTTCTCGTGATGTTACATTTCCACTTGTATCGTGGTCTACCTCTTGCTCGCCACCCCTCGACTTTACCCTCAAGTAAGTTCTTAACAAGGTGTCATGTCTTTTAATACGTCAAACATATTTTATGTGCGTGATCTTTATTTCCTATAATAATTATTTCTTCATACGAAGTGTTGCTAGAACCCCTTTGCCGGACAACTGGACAATTATTCTATATGTCTCTAGCGCTAATACCGACAATGTATACTGCGTTATAACCGTGGGAAATTGGATTCCTTTAGGTCACGTTAAAAATACCTATAGCGGAAAATAAAGATTCAGAGCTACGGAGTGGCATTTATATATATATAGGAAGATAATTTACTGAAAGTTATAAAGCTGCGGTTCTCAACGCGGCCCATCGACCCCCAAAGAATTCCACAATATTTTCATGGGAAGGGGAACACCGACAAAATACATAATTGACATTTGAACGTACCCATTCGCTTGTTGAATAAACGTGGACACATGGGGGTAAAAGAAAACGAGGAAGACGTAAAGCAGCCCTAAAGAGCACCATACACCAGAAGGGGAAATAATGGGCTGCAAGACTATACAAGAACTAAAATGCAGGCAGTGGACTGCAACACATGGAGAATAAAAAACTCCATCCTATTTACCACTTTTGGCACGAAACAAACTATAGTGCGTATCAAAATATTTACTGTTACATTTGCCTTTAATATCTCCATAACCAGCAAGAGGAGTTTAATAAGATTATGTATATCAGTTTATATATTGAACGACATAAGGAATTTATAATTTTCATTTCACCAGATGTTGCCATTTGCACGTGGCGGCATATTCCTTTGATGTTTGTGAATGTGTGAGTACTAAGGGACAGAAGAAATGAATTTTACAGTAATTTATCAAAATATACTATGAGGATTAAATGTACAGACACAAGCCTTGCAACGGTCTAGATTGTCGCATTTGACTCAAATTTACGTTCAAATCGTGCGCAGCGTTCAAATAGAGAAAGAAACAGGTGTGGTTGTAATCCAAATTTCACACCAAAAGTTCGTGTACGATAGCGGAATTATTTTTAACAAATATCTTTATAGTTTGTGTGCATACAGTACATAGACACATTGCACATTTTTGGCTCAATTGTGGGATTGTGGGATCAGACAGCAAACCACATCAACCAAATCCACTTAGTCGTCTTTTACAACATGCATGACAGGTAATAGCGTTGCTATTTTCTGCTTCCCTGTTTTGGGCCCCAGAAAAACACAGACTAATTTTACACTATTCTGCTGATTGTCCAAGGTTCATCAGAATTGGCTCACATATGACTTCTAAAAACTCTTGTTTTACTTACATTGACAAATATATGTTACATATGAAGTTCTCGTTCTGTGACATTCGTCTTCTTTAATACATCTTTCTATTGATGTTATTTTCCTTCTTTAATACATCTTTCTATTGATGTTATTTGACTTCTTTAATACATCTTTCTATTGATGTTATTTGACTTCTTTAATACATCTTTCTATGGATGTTATTTGACTTCTTTAATACATCTTTCTATTGATGTTATTAGCCTTCTTTAATACATCTTTCTATTGATGTTATTTGCCTTCTTTAATACATCTTTCTATTGATGTTATTTGCCTTCTTTAATACATCTTTCTATTGATGTTATTTGACTTCTTTAATACATCTTTCTATTGATGTTATTTGACTTCTTTAATACATCTTTCTATTGATGTTATTTGACTTCTTTAATACATCTTTCTATTGATGTTATTTGACTTCTTTAATACATCTTTCTATTGATGTTATTTGCCTTCTTTAATACATCTTTCTATTGATGTTATTTGCCTTCTTTAATACATCTTTCTATTGATGTTATTTGCCTTCTTTAATACATCTTTCTATTGATGTTATTTGACTTCTTTAATACATCTTTCTATTGATGTTATTTGACTTCTTTAATACATCTTTCTATAATGTTATTTGACTTCTTTAATACATCTTTATATTGATGTTTTAACTTCTTTAATACATCTTTCTATTGATGTTATTTGCCTTCTTTAATACATCTTTCTATTGATGTTATTTGCCTTCTTTAATACATCTTTCTATTGATGTTATTTGCCTTCTTTAATACATCTTTCTATTGATGTTATTTGCCTTCTTTAATACATCTTTCTATTGATGTTATTTGCCTTCTTTAATACATCTTTCTATTGATGTTATTTGCCTTCTTTAATACATCTTTCTATTGATGTTATTTGACTTCTTTAATACATCTTTCTATAATGTTATTTGACTTCTTTAATACATCTTTATATTGATGTTTTAACTTCTTTAATACATCTTTCTATTGATGTTATTTGCCTTCTTTAATACATCTTTCTATTGATGTTATTTGACTTCTTTAATACATCTTTCTATGGATGTTATTTGACTTCTTTAATACATCTTTATATTGATGTTTTAACTTCTTCAATACATCTTTCTATTGATGTTATTTGACTTCTTTAATACATCTTTCTATTGATGTTATTTGACTTCTTTAATACATCTTTCTATGGATGTTATTTGACTTCTTTAATACATCTTTATATTGATGTTTTAACTTCTTTAATACATCTTTCTATTGATGTTTTAACTTCTTTAATACATCTTTCTATTGATGTTATTTGACTTCTTTAATACATCTTTCTATTGATGTTATTTGACTTCTTTAATACATCTTTCTATGGATGTTATTTGACTTCTTTAATACATCTTTATATTGATGTTTTAACTTCTTTAATACATCATTCTATGGATGTTATTTGACTTCTTTAATACATCTTTATATTGATGTTTTAACTTCTTTAATACATCTTTCTATTGATGTTATTTTACTTCTTTAATACATCTTTCTATTGATGTTGTTTGACTTCTTTATATTGATAGTAGTAACGTATCATATTTAAAGATATTTTACATACTACCACTTTCACCAGTACCTATACCAGCATCACTGCCACTAACACAACTACTACCTCTACCAGCACTCTACCATCACCGCCACCACATAATCATAGTCAATTTTTTTTTGAGTATGAAACACAAATAATTTCGTGAGATAATGTAGACTACTTTGGCTATCTAATGCATACATGTTGACCGCCAATTGTTGTGATGATTCTTGTCATTTGTAAATGGATGGAACAGTATCCGAGTGTTGTCAACGAATAGTGCAATCCTTCTCCACTTTAAACAAAGTTCAGAACCAATATTTTTGAAATCTCTGGCTGACAGAAAAAGCGTTTCAAAGACACACTCACAGAAACATCTTAAAATTGACGTAGGCTCTTGGGAGGATAGAACATCATGGCGTTACAGTCTCAGAACTGGAGCACCAGCGGGGGAAGAAACCAGGCAAGATTCTTCAAGACAGAAACGGGCAAGTAGAAAAGACAACTGTGTAGAAGAACATTTAGTGCTCGAATTCGACTTGTTAGTCATTCAAATACATACTATTAACTTTATTTATTATTATTATTATTATTATTATTATTATTATTATTATTATTATTTTGTTTGAGTTTTGATCATCGCCGATTACGACGAACGAACATTATCATCATCCTCGTCGCAGCGTAGCTCTACATGAACGCATCTCTGCCTCTTATCAACCTTCTGCGATTCACTATAGCTTTACACGGTCAGCAATTTCCGCATATCCTGTACAGTAGATCCATACTATAATTTAGGCGCCGTTGAGAAGATATGTCTGCATCT
Source organism: Meghimatium bilineatum (assembly GCA_034231615.1). Classification (NCBI taxonomy): domain Eukaryota; kingdom Metazoa; phylum Mollusca; class Gastropoda; order Stylommatophora; family Philomycidae; genus Meghimatium; species Meghimatium bilineatum. Next base: position 7,883,558 of record CM067302.1, on the reverse strand, counting down.
GTTATCCTTAGGCACAATTTATTATAACACAAAAAGTAAATAATTGGTAGACAACACAAAAGGTAAATAATTGGTAGACAACACATTAAGTAAATAATTCGTATACCACATTAAGTAAATAATTGGTAGACCACATTAAGTAAATAATTGGTAGACCACATTAAGTAAATAACTGGTAGACCACATTAAGTAAATAATTGGTAGACCACATTAAGTAAATAATTTGTAGACCACATTAGGTAAATAATTGGTAGACAAGACATTAAGTAAATAATTGGTAGACAACATATTAAGTAAATAATTGGTAGACTACATTAAGTAAATAATTGGTAGACAACATATTAAGTAAATAATTGGTAGACCACATTAAGTACATAATTGTTAGACAACACATTGAGTAAATAATTGGTAGACCACATTAAGTACATAATTGTTAGACAACACATTAAGTAAATAATTGGTAGACAACACATTAAGTAAATAATTGGTAGACCACATTAAGTAAATAATTGGTAGACAACATATTAAGTAAATAATTGGTAGACCACATTAAGTACATAATTGTTAGACAACACATAAAGTAAATAATTGTTAGACAACACATTAAGTAAATAATTGGTAGACAACATTAAGTAAACAATTGGTAGACCACATTTAGTAAATAATTGTTAGACAATACATTAAGTAAATAATTGTTAGACAATACATTAAGTAAATAATTGTTAGACCACATTATGTAAATAATTGTTAGACAACACATTAAGTAAATAATGAGTAGACTACACATGTTGTGACAATGATTTTATTCCGAGGTGAAACGTTGCCAACATATCTCCGAAATTGCCTTAGTCGCCTCCTACGACATGTTTGAAAGAAGACAGCATTCCTAATCTTTGCGCCTTTAACTAGAAGTCCAAGCCACATAGCACATCGACGAGGGTTAAATAAGAATCGCCTTCTTTCTATTTCACGCTTAATGATTCAATCTGGTCTGGTTGTATGAAAGCTGCCAGAAATACACCAGTGCCACATAAATGTATGTCTAAGGAGAGACCGAGTGAAGGATGAGGAGATTTTCCTATTCCTGGAAATGAGATTTTTTAAATGTAATGTTCAGCATTGACGTCATTCTCATGTAATCGAACCTCATTCACGCTGTATCGATTATATAGTTAGTTATGTGATCCATCTTTGCTCAGTTCCATTGATATATCTCTATTGATTCAACCATTTTTAACCGAGATTATCACATCACACAGTTCTCATTTTCCAACTATTTTGGTGCGAATGAATACATAAAGAAACGAAATCAATCATTTAAACGGAAAATCGATGATTTATGCCAGTAGTTAGAGGCATAATAATAATAATAATAATAATAATAATAATAATAATAATAATAATAATAATAATAATAAATAAAAAAATAAAACCCATATTCCGTTAGGGTCGTCGGAGTGTCTCAATGAGATAGTTAATGCAGAAACATCTCCAAGCATCTCTATACCATCCTGATGAGTTTGTAAACTTCACACCCTTTTCTGTCCTTGAAATTATTCAGCCATGTCTTCTTCTTTCCACTCCGTTTCTTCAATCCCTCACCCCTACCGTGAAGAACATCTCTTGTCATCGAGGAGTGTATCATCACGTACCCAAACCACAGGAGCTCACGAAGTTTCATGATTGTTAATAGTTGTTCTTGTTGGTACGCTACTACATTAATTCTATCATATATAAACACATTGTTATTATGTTCTCTGTAACATATACCCAACACAACGTCTATAGCATTTGTTGTCAAACATGAGAATTCTTCTATCTACGTCCGCAGTTAGGTTTGTAGAAATATTCACAGAACCAAAGATTTATGTTCGTTAATCTTTGCACAATCTTTACCAGGGATGTGTATTGTCACCAGATTTTTTTCTCTTTACAACGAGAATAGGTATTAGGTATTAGGTATGTTGATTATCCTTTTCGCACACCGGACAAGTCCATAGGTGCTCAGATCTCCGCTTCAGTAAATCTCTCAGGGTATACCGGCTGATGGTTCCGGTTCTATGTTGGTTCACTGCTCTTTTTGAAATCTTTGTCAGGGGTTTTCTACGGGCGCACCCATCCTCACTTCCAATTCGCGCATTCTCGATATTGACTCATGTTCATTCATCTCAAAATACTAAATATATTGACATATACTGCGAATAATTCCATTGTTAGGCTGCTTGTTGTTGCGGTAAAGGCACCACTGACTTCATGTACTGTTCTTCCTTTTGATCTGGCAGTAAAGGCCCATGCGCATCGGTGGTGACGGATGACCGACCCATCCGTGTAGATCACAACATCTGTGTTACAGAATATCTTGAGATAAATTAAGAATATGCCAGGCATTAAAATAGGAGGACACAATATCAATAATCTACGAGATGCAGATGATACTGTGTTGATGGCAGAAAGCTAAGAACATCTCCAAGATCTGTTAAACAAGACGGTGATAGAAAGTGAACAAAAAAAGGTCTTAGTTGAAACATTAAAAAAGACAGACAATGATAATTTTAGGAAATAGTACCCCACCAAATAATAAAATAGTATTAAATGAGAAAATCTTAAAGCAGGTGAATAGTTACAAATATTTAGGAATCCGACGAAGACGGATGTGTCGGGCCATTGGCGCAAATGAAACGGCGACACAACGCATTTCCATTCTCTGGACTATATCCTGCTGGAAATCTAGTACGGCCATTGTCCTGCTGCAAGAGAGATCCAATAGGAATTTGAGAATGAACGCTGAAGAAGAAGAAGAAATATTTAGGAACATTGATGATGATGATGTTGCTCCTTCGAAAGCGAAGATGAGCATAGCATGAAAAAAACCCATTTAAATGCGATGGAAAAAAAATTATATATAATAATTAAAATTGGTAATTAACTAATTTGGTTTGTGAGTTTGTAGATGCCCGATGAGTCTTATTCGTGCACGGAAAGTTCTATTGCAGTGCATGCAGGAGTGCTGAAGGCTCGGGGTAGGAGAATTTACGGATTTGTCCTTCCGCTTCTTGCACTTGTGTATTGCCCGTAGTGTTCTTTCTTTTTCAAATTTCGTGATGCCAGCAGTGATCCGGTTGTGCCAGGCTGAGCGATCAAGTGCTGTAGTCTCCCAGGAGCTAGGATCGATGCTGCAGTGCTTGAGAGAGCTTTTTAGGTAATCCTTGTAACGCTTTTTCTGCCCTCCACTTGAACGTTTACCTTCGCACAACTCCCCATAGAATAATCTCTTTGGAAGGCGCTTGTCTGGCATACGGACGATGTGGCCAGTCCAGCGGAGTTGGCACCTAGTCAGCATTGCATGTATGCTTTGCATACGGGACTTCTGAAGAATTTCCGTATCTGGTACACGATCCTGCCAACGTACTCCCATGAGGTTTCATAGCACCGAAGATGAAAAGAGTTAAGCTGTCTAGCGTGTCTCGCATAGACTGTCCAGGATGACGCAGCATAAAGCAGTGTTGGTACAACCACTGCGTGGTACACGTCCAACTTAGTTGTCAGACTGAGACCACGTCTAATAAAGACGTTGGCACGAAGGCTCCCGAATGATGCACTGGCACGAGCAATACGCAGGGCAACATCCTCATCAATTGTCGCAGTCTGTGATAGTGTGCTGCCACGATATATAAACTTATTGGCAGTATTTAGTTTTTGTCCCGTTACTGTGATCACTGGCTCTGTGTAGGGGACACCTGGCGCTGGTTGATACATTACTAAAGTCTTCGTGGTACAGATGGTGAGACCGAACGCATCACAGGCCAAAAAAAAAGAGGTCTATGCTGTCTTGCATGTCTTTCAGACTGGTAGCATTTAATGCACAATCGTCGGCGAACAAGAGGTCGCGAACAATGTCTGTCTTAGTTTTGGTCTTAGCCTTCAATCTACTAAGATTGAATAGTTCTCCGCCAGGACGCAACCCTGTTTTACGTCGTTGGTCACTGGAAAGGGGTTTGAGTGTACGCCGTCATCCTGCACACATGCTGTCATACCATCATGGAACTTGCGAACCATGCTGGTAAATTTTTCGGGACATCCAAAAATGGCCATGATCTTCCATAGTCTTTCGCGATTTACAGTGTCGAATGCCTTAGTTAGGTCGACAAATGTGGTGTAGAGACCAATGTTCTGTTCACGACAATTTTCCTGTAGTTGTCTGGCAGTGAAAATCATATCAACAGTACCTCTGCCCTGTTGGAAGCCACATTGGCTCTCTGGAAGGCGACCTGTCTCAAGATGGGCTTGCAGTCTATTTAACAGGACCCTATCCAGAATCTTGCCTGCTATAGAGAGCAAGGATATGCCTCGATGGTTGTCGCAAGTTAGGCGATTTCCTTTTCTCTTATATAGATGCATGATAGAAGCATCCTTAAAGTCTTGTGGTATCGATTCCAGGTTCCACATTGCATGGAAGAGCTCTGTAAGTTTGGCAGACATGACAGGGCCACTAACAGCGTAAACTTCAGCTGGAATGGAGTCTGAGCCTGGCGCTTTTCCTACGGACAAATTTGAGATTGCTTTCTCCACTTCTCAATGCAAGGGGGATCCGATAATGAGTTATTGATTGGTATTTGCGTAATGCGCGCAATCGCTTCCTCGTAGATGATGGAGGGGCAGTTTAGAACATTTTCAAAATGTTCAGCCCAGCGTTTGAGAATTTCCTCTCTGTAGTGTGATGGTATGCTTTCCATCTGCGCTTAGAACTGTTGCTGAAGATTGAGGGCCATAAATTGCCTTTAACGCTGAATACAATTTCTGCATATTATTGCTGTCAGCATAATGTTGTATCTATTTGGCTTTGGTGCTAAACCAAGTTATTATGAACATTAATAACTTTAGATGGTAAATGCAAGACCGAAATTACAAGCATAATAGGACAAGCAAAAGCATCATTCCGTAAATGAAAAATATCCTATACAAAAATTCCATATCGATGGATACTAGAAAACGTGACCTCAAATGCTACATTGAAACTGTGCTTCTCTACGGAAGTGAAGCATGGACAATGCATAAAACATCACAAAAATCATTGGAGGCAGTGGAAATGTGGTTGTTTTTCGAAGAATATTGCGCATTCCTTGGACAGCAAAGATTACTATTGAAGACTGGCTTAGAAGGATAGATGTGAAAAGAAGGATGATAATGTAAGAAAAAGACAGTCAGCATTTATTGGACACATATTGAGAAGAGGAGACATTGAGAATATAGTGACAACAGGAAAGGTAGAAGGGAAAAGATTAAGGGGAAGACCCAGAGAAAATTTTTTGGACATTTTGACAAAATGGCTTCGATTGACGACACCAACAGAGATGATGACATATGCGAGAGATAAATGTACATGGAGAAATATAATCGCCAACACTATTCGGCACAGCACTTGATGATGATGATGATCTTTACGGCTGATTTTCCAAATGGTGGTTAATAAGAAGCATTATATCATGCATCGAATATGTGGAAGAAGACAGAAAATACGCTGATATGAACATGAGAATGAAACACGCCCAGTGGTCTACTCCCGAATACAATCACGCAATCAGATTACAGAGCCAGATAAAGACAAAGAAAATGGTGATGATGATGATAATAATGAAGATGATGCTGATGACGATATAATAATTTTATTTGTGATCAGGTTTCTGGACTCTTGATTAGAGACCAGCATCATGGCAAATGGGAAATTCCCATATTTGTATTTTGTCAAATATATTGTCAAATTGTCTAATATTTTCTCTCATTGTCGCCCTCTGTCTCTGTTGCCTTCAATCTTGCCTGTTGTGATTATGTTCTCCAAACCTGCCTGTCTCACGAACTGGCCATTAAATGAAGATTATCTTTTTCTTATATTATTGATTAAGGTCCGTTTCGCATTTGACTGTTTCACTCCATGGTATTCTCAACATTCTTCTATAGAACCACATCTCTGTTGCTTCTAATTTCCCACTTTCCAGTTTGTTTATTGTTTGTGTACAGCTCATATACTTTCTGATAATTGCACAGCTCCCCCATAGTTGTGTAACCGATGTGAAACCCGAGCTTCTATTTGATCGTTGTTCCTTATATATGAGCTAATGTACAGTGCTTTGCGACGTACCTGGCTCATCCCTGTTAAATCATCATAGATTTATGCGATCGTCGCATTTCCCAACACACGGTTTAAAAAGTTACTTTGAGTTGCGGTTGTGTTCTTGGTCCATTTCCCGTTATACCTCATCGGAACGTCTGCCACATTGACCTTTACTGACCACGAAATGTAGGTCCCATGACACTGACCATCTGCTTGCAACGACCCTTGCACACAATACATTTCATACATCTCACACGCCTTAGTTGTAGTTCTGGGTCCGTCAGCCATGACTCCATATTATTGAACCTTGATTCCCACCGAAGACGGATGTGTCGGGCCATTGGCGCAAATAAAACGGCGACACAGCGCATTTCCATTTTCTGGACTACATCCGGCTGGAAATCTAGCGGAACCATGATCCAGCTAGATCCAGTTGGAGTTTGAGAATGAACGCAGAAGAAGAAGAAGAAGAACCTTGATTCTCTATCTACACTGTTGCTTCCTTCTTCGGCACCGTCTTCCCACGCGCCCTCGTTCACTCATCCTTTGTCTTTCTATATCAGCCTCTTTGCTATTTATACAGTGACACGTAAAACACAGGTTTATATATCATTTCAATGGGACACGACAGACTATAGCTAAAACTAGTGGGTAATGATGGGCAATGATGAGCACACAAGAAATCATACAAATTACAATACACAAATCACATTCAATGTTTCAACTAAAAGGTCTTTATCAAGACACAAACAAAACATCAAAAGACGACGAATGGAAAAATTATCACAACGTCCAACGGAAATATGGAAGTGATATGCCGGAAGGTCAGAAAGTACATAAAAAGTAAATATATGTGGAAACGAAACGAACAAACATAAATGAATAAATGACGGAACACAAAAAAATAAAGACAAAGACCCCACCAACCAAGTACTAGACATAAGAGTGGTCGGAATTGAGTCCAAATAGACTTGAGTGTACCCAATTCAAAAATGAGACGATTTTCTAGTGCATACCTAGATCTATCATCGGTGGTGCAAGATCTGATGATGGTGACCTGATTATCCAACGCACCATGATGACCATCGCTGTTGAAGTGTGTGGCCACAGGTGTGGCCTGTGCTAGATGGCGTGAAGATGGTTACAAAAGCGATCGCTCAATCGTAGGCCGGTTTCCCCGATGTACTGTTTGCCACATAGTTTACATATGATCACGTAAATACCATCGATGAGGCCTTTACATGTGAATCCCGTAATGACATTGCCAGACGATTTGGTGCCGTCAGTATGGACTGGTTCAATTTCCGTTGGTCTCAAGAATTTTCACTTTATCGTCTTGCTTTATGCTTGAATTTTTTTTTTTAATTCTAGTTTTAGTAACTATTTCAGCTTTTCTCACACACTTTATTTCACATGTAACGATTTTCCTCTGCTACGAGACTGTTAAAGACCATATTTGACATTGGTAACAAAGTGTTGGTATAAAAGTTGTTGATATTATCTGTCTTGTGATTTCCATCTTGATCTTTGGTTTGAGTAGTAATATTGAAAGTTAGCAAGTCACGTATAATAACACACACAAATAGACATGATTTGAGCTAGGTTCTCTTCAGCTACCACCCACGTCAATCGCAGCTTTGCTCAACGTGACGATTCATACGCGACGATTTGTATAGTTAGCATGTTTTTTGCCTGCTACTATCTATATACTTTGTATAGCCTGCCAACGGCGACCAACGAAACTCACGAAAATAATCTAAAACACGACGTAAAAAGGGTTGTTTTGATTCCGATAGTAGGTCGTCTATTGCACGAGTCGCGGCTTGACTTACCTTTTAGAATATACACAGCCTGTATAGTTTTTCTTTTAGCTATTTCTAATAGTTTAGTCCTGGACGTGACGACCACTTTGACAACCTGTCATTAGTAAAACTCACAGACTTACAGAAAACTCAAGGACGTCCCGGTAATTTTTGTTTTGTTTCAAGCGACTGTTACTATTACGTGACAATTTCCGTAGCCGGCTCTTGCTTGTAAACAGACCGAGCCAGACGTATTGCTCACACGCACAGACCCATCAGAGAATTCGAAACAAAATTTATTTCACACAGTGGTTCCCAACCTATTTGTGCACATGTCCTAATTTCAAGTGTTATTTATTTCCCTTTGCGCAATCCAGCTCAAAGAAAACAGTTCAGTCATGTTCCTTGATTTGTAATAAGAGTGAATATATGAATGAATATGTGTTACAAATATCCCTCATTACTAATAAAAAGGATGATAAAATAATTATAATAAAATGAATAAGGAAGAAAACTGCTGACGTTTAGATCTAATATCTTCGTTGTAACGGCCGGACACATAATATTAAGAAAATAAAAATAAAAATAAATATCTTTGAAAAAAAACCAAACAGTCCATGTAGAGGCCTGTCGAAGGACGACGAGAGATCTGTTCGGTTCGTAAAAGTGCAATAGTGAGCGGGGAATAACGAAATTGCGCACTGTGAAGAGATATGTAAGACATATCCAAGGAACCAGGATAACATCTGATCGCATATACAAGAGAGAGAGAGAGAGAGAGAGAGAAACAGAGATAGAATATAATAGGTCACCATATCAGTCATAGATGCACAATTAAGTTAACCGGGCGAAGAAGAAGTCAAAATAGCAAATACGACACCGTAATGATAGATCAAAACAAAATTTACATTAAAAAACACAAGAAAGAAACATCATTAACGATAACATATAAGAAATAAATGTGTCAAACAGGAAGTATCAAGACAACACACGAACTGCACATGATAGTGATCCGTGTGTCATATGATAGTGATCCGTGTGTCATCGTATTCTATATTTTCCAAATTATTCCGCAGATATCTTTCTGTGGCTTCTTTAAATCAATGATTCACAAACACCGTGTGTAGATGCTTGTGGTAATATGTTTACCGGATGCGAGAGCAGCTAAATGAATTGTAAAAAAATGTTTGATTTTATAGAATGTTTGAACCGGCTCTAGTTTTATAAATCTTTTTTTTCCCGGGCCGTGGTGTCACAAAAGTCGAACAGGTCTGTTTTAGATGATATCAGGACCTCTCAACGGTGAATTATTTCGTTATAGAACTACCCCGAAAAACTCTGTGACAACCATGGTACATATGACCCAAGTTGAGAACTGCTGTTATAATCTGTTTATCCTCTTCTGTTCTTTATCCTATACCAAGATACCATGACTGCGTCTATCCTTCCTGCATTTCTTCAAGTACAACCTACGGTTTTCTTAAGTTGAACCATTCATTCACTATTCAACACGCAAGCTCGACTTTTCCCATCGCCTTCAGTTCAGTATTGATCTTTTATTTCCTGTCATTTGAGAGTAACTTGAACACAGACACGATTTCCTCTGACAGAACGGATCAATGTTGATTCCATGGGACAGACAGGACCAAAGTTGATTCCATGGGACAGACAGGATCAATGTTGATTCCATGGGACAGACAGGATCAATGTTGATTCCATGGGACAGACAGGACCAAAGTTGATTCCATGGGACAGACAGGATCAATGTTGATTCCATGGGACAGACATGATCAATGTTGATTCCATGGGACAGACAGGATCAATGTTGATTCCATGGGACAGACAGGATCAATGTTGATTCCATGGGACAGACAGGATCAATGTTGATTAAATGGGACTGAACGGATCAATTTTTATTCTATGGTACAGAAAGGATCAATGCTGATTCCCTGGGACAGGCCAGAACAATGTTGATTCTCTGAGACAGAACAAAACAATGTTGATTTCTTGGGATAGACAGGATCGGTGTCGATTCTATGGGAGAAGACAGAACAGTTGATTCCCTGGGACAAAAAAGGATTAATGTTGATTCCATGGGACAAGAAAGAACAATGTTGATTCCATGGGACAGAACGGAACAATGTTGATTCCATGGGACAGGCCAGAACAATGTTGATTTCCTAGGCTAGAAAAATGTTGATTCCGTGGGACAGAACAATGTTGATTCCCTGGGACATAACCGTGTAGATTCCCTGGGACAGGTCAGAACAATGTTTATTCCCTGGGACAGAACAATGCTGATTCCCTGGGACAGGATATAACAATGTTGATTTCCTGGGACATGATATAACAATGTTGATTCCCTGGGAATAATAAATAATTCGCTAAAATAAATTGTATGTGGAGAACTTTCCAACAATGGCGGGCAGCGATCGAGTTACCAACAGACGTCATACTTCTCAATTCAAAATTAGAAAATAAATCAAGTCATAAAACACACAAACATTTCAAATACTTAGGTAAAACATTCTTCTCAGATGGCAAGAGGGACACCGAAATAGACATTCGTTATAGCAAAGCGAATCAAATATTGGGATAATTATCCTCTTTCTTGCAACACAGAATGCTACCAATGACAACACAGAATGCTACCAATGACAACACAGAATGCTACCAATGACAACACAGAATGCTACCAATGACAACACAGGTTGCTACCAATGACAACACAGAATGCTACCAATGACAACAAAAATATCCAAAGTATCTTCATTCCAACTCTGTGCTACCAATGTCAAACATGGCCTTTAACAACAAAACATAAAATAAAACTGGTTACAACAGAGATGAGATGTCTGAAAAAAAGCCACATGAGTGACCAGAAAACACAGAATTAGAAATGAGAAATGAGAATAAAAGAAATAGTGGGTGTCATATCAATTCTACAATACATACAAAAACAACAAATGCAATGGTTTGGTCATCTGGAAAGAGTACAGCTCAAAGTCTATACGTCATATATGAGTCTATAATTCATTAGTTTATAAAGCATATATGAAGAGAAACAGAAAGAAGAGGCAAGGGTAGACCTAGAGTACGCTGGATCGACAACATCAGAGACATTAAACGAACACTAAATAACATTATCTGAAGCTGCCAGAAAAGCGATAACAGGAACATTGTAACTCCCTCGACACCTGTAAACGCTAAAAGAGGAAGGAAAGAAGAAGAGGAAGAGAATCTATGAGACATAACAATGCTGATTCCCTGGAAAAAACAATATTGATTCACTGGGACAGAAGAAATCAATGTTGGTTCCCTCTGACAGAACTGAGCAATACAGATTTACTGAAACACAACAGATCAATGTTGCCAACAAAGAAAAGAATTCCTGAAATAGAACTGATCAACGTTGCCAATGAATTAATTGATAATCTAGCTAGTAAAATTATGATCAAGAATTGAGCCAGAAGTTAATAAATTAAAAAAACCAACATACCTAATGTAAACAATATCACCTAACAAATTGTTTGGGGGGGGGGGGGGCGAGGAAGTATAATATCAAAATTAGTCTTCCACCAACCTGATGTATCGGATTGTGAGTTCACTTCACGCTCATGGTTTGCAACAATAATTTAACTCCCGCAGTTCACACACCCACCACGAAACTCATAGTAAACAACAGTACGTGTTTTGTTTTCATATTCCAATTTTTCCAGTCCCATTTCCTTTTTTCTCCCGTCTCTAATCTTTTTTAAACACTCCCTTTAGAAAAATAGAACATAATATTATGATATTTGTTCTATGTGCGTATTAGGAGTGCGGTAGCCTAGATGATAGTGAACTTGATTTCTATCAAAGGGTTACAGCTTGCCAGGTTAGAAACCACGTCGATACCAAACAAATCCGGGTTGTGATTTCTCGCTTGACACGACCACTCATCCAGTCGACTCAGCTGTAAATGAGTACCTGACGCATGAGTTAAGGGAGGTAAAGACATCAAGGAAGGGAACTGGCCATCCCACCTAATAGTTGCGTAGTACATGCAGAGTTATCTTCATACCCGACGGCAGGTTGCTGTAATGGGACCTAACTTTACTTATACGCATAAACTACTCGCATACTCATATAACATTTAACTTACGTGTTAGTCAGTGTAGTACTTTCTAAGAAAAAAAACTGTCGGTGTGTCTATATGAATATCATTAGTGCCCCGCAATTCTAAATACGTTATTTGTGTTCAATCTTATCTTCTCCACTCTCTCACACTCCTGTCAGTTAGCAGGGCAGAATGTAGTCCGGAGAACAGCATACATCGTGTCACGGTTTTCAGCTTGACACAAAAACTGAGCATTTCCACCGAACATATCCGAACGAATCAAGAATTATGGGATAAGAACCATCTGCACATGAAACTCACAGGGACTATACATACATTACTTAAACATTTAGGGACGAGGGTCTAAACAAGTTTGACAGTTGTTAACCAGGAGGACACAAGCTGACACGTCTATAATACTGCTCTTTCAGATCATCAGCATCAGGTGCCATGCCGGCTGGCGTAGGCGGTCATGGCTCTCCACAGCTCTCTGTCCACGGTATTTGACAATATTTTTCATATATACAATAAATTATTTACAATTGAAGCGTTATTGGAGAATATGAAAAAAACCCTATACTTGTTTTTAGTATATTTAAAGCTAGAAATTATTTTAGGGGGTGAGTATGTGAGTAATATTTTCAAATGATTAAGCAAGGGGTTAGGTTCCTGAATTCTTTACAGTTTTTAACAGGTGGGAGGAGTCAAATATATGAAAACAATTGTTGACGTAATTTATGGACACCCCCTTAATTCTTCTTCTTTTCTTCTTGATTATAAACTGGCCTCACAGCACATGGGCCATTTCCATAAGTGCTCCGCCCTCTGTTCCAGCATCCATCCGACTCGATGGTGTTCCGAGTCTAATGCCGCTGAAACAGACGTCGAGATCAGGGCACAACTCTGGCCTTTGCGACAGGTTTCTTTGTTGTTCCACCCACCCACGCCAGGCTTGTAACTAGTTCAAGCATAACGTCGGCCTGCCGGAACAACATGGTAACTGTTATCGAAGGTTACGACCCCCTTAACTCTTATCTCTTAACTCTTACCCTACAATCTTGTAACATGCACAGCAGTTTACATTATTGTTATTGGTTGCTTCCATATTTAACTCCCTCTACGCAAAAAGAGTGTTTTGGGCAACTAAATTTTAAATCTACAAGAACAAGCTAAATACGCAAAAGTCAAATTTCTGAAGATAACAAACTTTTAAAAAACCTTGATGTCTGCAATGCGTCTTTAATAAGCCAGTGTGGCAACCCTGGCCCATGACCACATGAAGAATTGTATAAATGATAACGCTATTAAGATATTAGTCCCGTTTATTTCCCTAGAGCTTTTAAGATTCTAAAGATGTCATCTGTGCATAGTAAACTCAGCCATTTTTCTACTTTTGAATCTGGTCTATTATTCTGAAACGATCATTTTAATAGTGCAAGAACTGAATTGATGATAGTCTAATTTTATTTGATGAAACATTTTTAGGTTATCCTATCTGACAAATCAAATTAGAGTTTTGATTGCGCCGATGATTAGAAGATGGCGAGGATATGGTCTATGTCTATATTTGAATACTTTTTCTGTCAGATGTATCATTTTATGATCTATTGTTCTGATCGTTTCAATATTTGTATGTGTCTGTTTACTTGGGAAATTGTGTGTAGGTGTCTACATAGTTGTGTGGATATGTGTGAATGTATGCGTTTACGATATGCGGAGTCGAAAGTGTTGAGTTGTGCAGTGTTCATATACCCACTCACCCCACCACCACACAACCTCATCATTACTAATCTATCATTGTCATATGCCATTCTGGTTGGCGTAGGTGACCATGGTTCTCTGTTCACAGTATTGTTATCAGGATCGTTGTTTCCAAGCCTTGCTAGGTTGTCACATGAATATTTTCTCACGTCCCCATCTGTCTCTGTTCCCTTCAGTCGTGCCTGTTGTGACTATGTTCTTAAAACCTGTCTGTCTGATAGAGTGACAAAAGGGGTATTTTTCTTATCTTTTTCTTTTATTATTCTTGCACTCATCTATAGTGTCTCTAATTTCCCACTTTCGGTTTGTTTATAATGAATGCACGCATTTTCACTTTTACTAGATGCGTTGCCATCCCTGTGCTATGGAGACGGGGCTTGATGAAATATAGACATCTATTTTGTTTTTTATTTTGTCGTTTTCTGTTGTTTGTCTCTTGAAAAAGGTTCAATTTGAGCCGATACGTGGAGAATTGTCCTGTTTAGTTTTATTGTATGTTTATTTAAAATATATTTTTATTAATAGGCTAGGTAAGTATTTTAGTAACCTGTTTACCTCACTTTGCGTTACTATTTGTTCATTAGGTTACTGCGGCACCATCCACTTTGTCGGACACCCTCTGACCATTTGGTTATTTATATTCATATACTCGTACAAGTGGGTAATCTGTGCAGTTATTATTGTACTCGTACAAGTGGGATAGTCTGTGTAGATTAATATATTCGTACAAGTGGAGTAGTTTGTGTAGATTCATGTATTCGTGTGGTAGTTTGTGTAGATTCATGTATTCGTGTGGTAGTTTGTGTAGATTCATGTATTCGTGTGGTGGTCTGTGTAGATTCATATACTCATACAAGTGGGGTAATCTGTGTAGATTCATGTATTCGTGGGGTTGTCTGTGTAGATTCATGTATTCGTGTGGTAGTTTGTGTAGATTCATGTATTCGTGTGGTAGTTTGTGTAGATTCATGTATTCGTGGGGTTGTCTGTGTAGATTCATGTATTCGTGTGGTAGTTTGTGTAGATTCATGTATTCGTGGGGTTGTCTGTGTAGATTCATGTATTCGTGTGGTAGTTGTGTAGATTCATGTATTCGTGTGGTAGTTTGTGTAGATTCATGTATTCGTGTGGTAGTTTGTGTAGATTCATGTATTCGTGGGGTTGTCGGTTTAGATTCATGTATTCGTGTGGTAGTCTGTGTGGATTAATGTATTCGTGGGGTAGTCTGTGTAGATTCATGTATTCGCGGTGTAATCTTTGTAGATTCATGTATTCGTATGTATTCGTGGGGTAGTCTTGTTAGATTCATGTATTGGTGGGGTTGTCTGTGTAGATTCATATACTCGTACAAGTGGGGTAGTCTGTGTATGGTATTGTACTCGTACAAGTAGGGTAGTCTACGACTGTCTGTGTATGCGTATGTACTTTTGGAGTGGAGTTGTGGTGATGTGTATACATATGTGTGATGTTTGTACATGTAGAGTTATTCATACATAGGTGTGTACATGTGAATTTGTGTGTACATGAGTGTGTGCATTTGGAGGTGCGTGTACAGGTGTATGTAGATATGTAGATATGTGTACAGGTGTTTGTACGTGTGCAGCTGTGTATGAAGCCTTGTGTTATATTAGTGGTGTGTGTAAATGAGTGTGCACATGTGGATTTATGTGTAGTCGCTTTTAGTTAATATATGTGTGATTGTTTAGTGTTAGCACAAAGTAAAATTCGTGTGTAAATGTGTGTTATTACGTATGTGACATTTTGTGTGTGTGCGCGTATGATTTCGTTTGTTGATGTATTTAATTTGTGAAGGTATGTTCTGTTTTCGCATGTTGGTGGATGTAGAGTTCATGTGTGGGTGCTTGTGGAGTTCGTATAGCGGTGAGAGTGAAGTTGTGGAGTGTGTGTGCAGGTGTGCGCGTCATTTGCGTGTATGTGCGTGGAGTTCATTCGTTGATGTGTGTGAATTGTGTGTGTAGATGCGTATGTAGTTCGTGTATATATGCGAGTGGAGTGTGTGTGTAGTTGTGGTGAAAGTTATATAAAGAGTGTGTAGGTATAGGTTATTATTAAATTGTGAATGTGTACTCAGATGTCTGTAGGTGGTGGTGGTGGTTGTGTGTGCATGTGTGAGTACATATGTATTGCTGTGAGTGTGTACGTGTGGGCATAGATGTATATGTAAGGATTGTTGTGTGAGTATGTGCAATCCCATCAATCCTAATTCAACATTTCTTTTAAAAATGGAAGTTTAAACAACAGATATTGAACGCCATTGAGTGTAACCAGACTGGTCCAGTTCACACGCAAACTAGCGAATTCAATATATTTAATGATTTGCTTAGATGGGGAAGGCATTGTGTAGAATTTCAGTCTTCAATGTATGAGATAAAGTTCTGGAGATTGTACATTGCACAAAGTCTAGAGCAGCTATATTCATCGTGTTCGGGTGATTAAAACATACAGACAAACATATTTTCGTCCTCATGTTTGGGAGTGTTCGTTCTCAAACTCCCACTGCACCTGTCTTATCGCAGAGGACTTGGTTTTACTCGATTATACCAAGATGTAATCCAGAGAACAAACGAGGTCTATGTCGACGTTTTATTTACGCCAATGACAACCACATTCGCCTTTCATTTCGTAATCTAATACGTTCAATGTTTGTAGCACTTCTGCTGAACAGTGGACTTCTGCAATCGCATTACTGGTAGGCCAACATTAGGAGAGAATTGGTTCCCGTACTTCCCATATCTATCTATCTATCTATCTATCTATCTATCTATCTATCTATCTATCTATCTATCTATCTATCTATCTATCTATCTATCTATCTATCTATCTATCTATCTATCTATCTATCTATCTATCTATCTATCTATCTATCTATCTATCTATCTATCTATCTATCTATCTATCTGTCTGTCTGTCTGTCTGTCTGTCTGTCTGTCTGTCTGTCTGTCTGTCTGTCTGTCTGTCTGTCTGTCTGTCTGTCTGTCTGTCTGTCTGTCTGTCTGTCTGTCTGTCTGTCTGTCTGTCTGTCTGTCTGTCTGTCTGTCTGTCTGTCTGTCTGTCTGTCTGTCTGTCTGTCTGTCTGTCTGTCTGTCTGTCTGTCTGTCTGTCTGTCTGTCTGTCTGTCTGTCTGTCTGTCTGTCTGTCTGTCTGTCTGTCTGTCTGTCTGTCTGTCTGTCTGTCTGTCTGTCTGTCTGTCTGTCTGTCTGTCTGTCTGTCTGTCTGTCTGTCTGTCTGTCTGTCTGTCTGTCTGTCTGTCTGTCTGTCTGTCTGTCTGTCTGTCTGTCTGTCTGTCTGTCTGTCTGTCTGTCTGTCTGTCTGTCTGTCTGTCTGTCTGTCTGTCTGTCTGTCTGTCTGTCTGTCTGTCTGTCTGTCTGTCTGTCTGTCTGTCTGTCTGTCTGTCTGTCTGTCTGTCTGTCTGTCTGTCTGTCTGTCTGTCTGTCTGTCTGTCTGTCTGTCTGTCTGTCTGTCTGTCTGTCTGTCTGTCTGTCTGTCTGTCTGTCTGTCTGTCTGTCTGTCTGTCTGTCTGTCTGTCTGTCTGTCTGTCTGTCTGTCTGTCTGTCTGTCTGTCTGTCTGTCTGTCTGTCTGTCTGTCTGTCTGTCTGTCTGTCTGTCTGTCTGTCTGTCTGTCTGTCTGTCTGTCTGTCTGTCTGTCTGTCTGTCTGTCTGTCTGTCTGTCTGTCTGTCTGTCTGTCTGTCTGTCTGTCTGTCTGTCTGTCTGTCTGTCTGTCTGTCTGTCTGTCTGTCTGTCTGTCTGTCTGTCTGTCTGTCTGTCTGTCTGTCTGTCTGTCTGTCTGTCTGTCTGTCTGTCTGTCTGTCTGTCTGTCTGTCTGTCTGTCTGTCTGTCTGTCTGTCTGTCTGTCTGTCTGTCTGTCTGTCTGTCTGTCTGTCTGTCTGTCTGTCTGTCTGTCTGTCTGTCTGTCTGTCTGTCTGTCTGTCTGTCTGTCTGTCTGTCTGTCTGTCTGTCTGTCTGTCTGTCTGTCTGTCTGTCTGTCTGTCTGTCTGTCTGTCTGTCTGTCTGTCTGTCTGTCTGTCTGTCTGTCTGTCTGTCTGTCTGTCTGTCTGTCTGTCTGTCTGTCTGTCTGTCTGTCTGTCTGTCTGTCTGTCTGTCTGTCTGTCTGTCTGTCTGTCTGTCTGTCTGTCTGTCTGTCTGTCTCTCTGTCTGTCTGTCTGTCTGTCTGTCTGTCTGTCTGTCTGTCTGTCTGTCTGTCTGTCTGTCTGTCTGTCTATCTATCTATCTCTCTCACTCTCACTCTCTCTCTCTATCTATCTATCTCTGTCTGCGTCTTTCTGCCTGTTTGTCTCTGTGTCTGCCTGCATGTCTTTCTCTTTTCATCTGTCTGTTTGTCCTGGTCCTGTCTATAGTCTATAGATTCTTGATCAGAAACTAGCCTCACAGTTCGTGGGGCATTCCCATAAGTACTCCACCCTCTGTTCCAGCAGCCATTCGACTCGATGGTGTTTCGAGTCCAATGTCGCCGAAACAGATGTCTACATCAGTGCACAACTCTGGCCCTTGCGACATGTTTCTTTGTTGTTCTGCCCACCCACGCCGTACCGGTAACTAGTTCAAGCACAACTTCGGCCTGCGGGAACAACATGGTAACTGTTATCGAATCAGATACGTGCCTTGAAGCTTCTATAAGAAGATAACCTCAATATAAAGGGATGTCATCTACTAAGGTTTTCTGTTGCATGGTTGGTTGTCTAGTGAGCCATTGGTGAGACCCACAGACACAACCGCATGCGCAAAGTCTATAGTCTTGTCTAGCCTAGGTTGAGAGTGTCTGGGCCTTCACAGCTCAAAGGTAAATCAGTGAGGAAAGTAGTGCATTCGCTCAGACTACAAGCAGCATGACAATGGAGATTTTGGCGGTAACCAAAGATTTGATATGGGTGTGTTCGCAGACTGCGACACATGTGACTTGATGAGCATGATTGTGAAAGGACAAGCGTAGAAGATTCGGGAACAGTGGCTGGATGCGGTACAGAATTTATGTTTGTGGAATGTGACTTTTACAGGCGAGAGACCGGGGTAATGAGAGAGCAGATAGTTTGGTCACACACTACTGTAACAGCGTAAGACCCGCTGTTCCATGAGAGTATTATGGTTTGTGGAGATATGTGAGTAAGAATGACGGTCCCAACCTAAACTACGAACTTTCGCTAGTACGCTCCTGAAGGAAAGCAATTAAGCGTCAAAAAGAGCCATCGTAACTTGTACTGTCGTTTGTTCGTACGTTTTCCCGTACGTTTTCCGCATTCAAAATGTCTGCCCGATCTATCGCTCCACCAACAGCCGGAGTACCAGCGTGGGGGGGGGGGCAACCTATCTGCTCTCTCATTATCGCGGACTCCCGCGATTCCCGGCACAAAAATAAAAGTCACTGTACGCACACAGGAATTATTCACTGCATCCAGCCACTATTCTCTAACGTACCCCGCCTGAACTTTCACAATCATGTTCATGGAGTCACTGAGTATACAGGCATGCTCGAAGACTTTGGTCACTGCCAGAATCTCCATTGTCATGCTGTTTGTCGTCTGAGCGAATGCACCACTTTCCTCTCTGATAGTCTCCCCCCCCACCCTTGAGCCGTGAAAGCTCAGGAACTCCTGATGTATCTCTCCATGGAATTCTCACTGATTTGAGCGAACACCTCCGACTCGACCACTGTCGGACACCATTCCCTGCACTCTCTTTTGAGTGTTATTAATCCTTCGAAGGCTGTTATATAATCCGAGGGCGCCAGACTCCATTCGGCACCAGGTAGTACATCCTCCAATCTGCACACGCTCTGTATAACGTCCTCTGCACGCCTTATCCACGACTTTCCTCTCTTTAGTCGACTGACTTTCACTTTGATAATTTCTGGGTGTAGATGGTGCTCTTTATCAGCGGTGATTTTAGGTAGTCACACGCCCTGCACATTTGTATTCTTTGCTCCGCAGTTGGACAATTAAGTAGGTATCGCATAGCCCGAGCCGACGTATCTCTCGTACACCCCAAAATGATTCGCACTGCCTCATTCTGGATTCTATCCAATCTTTCTGTTTGAGTCTGACTCATTGTCAGAATTGCCAGTGCGTACTCTACCACCGCCACCACCAATTCCTGATACTGCAGAAACAGCAGTCTCTGTTCGCACTGAGCAGCAGCCATTACTTTCATCGCCGCTAGATCTTTATAAGTCTTTACAATTATGTGGTCAACATGATCTTTGAAACTCAGACTTCGGTCCAACCAAGTACTTCATTGTGCTGGTTCTGTCGAGGACATCCCCTCTCAAAGTAACCGATGTCGTGGACGTGTTCACTATGTGATTATTTAGGGAAAACCATGTTATCGATACCTTTGATGGATTAACAAAAGCTTCAGAATTACTGCACCATTCTCCTATACGATCAAGCTCCCTCTGCAAATTCCTGGTAATTCTTTATCTCTGCCCTGCGAATATACCAAGATGTCATCAGCATAAGATATGGTTCTCCCAGGTCCTGCAATCTGACAGCTTGTAACGTGAACTGTATACACATTGAATAGTACTGGGGACAGAGGTGACCCTTGTGGTAGTCCAGGGTTCATGACTGTTGGTGATGAAGACCAACTCCCACACTTAAGAACAACCTGTCTCTGATAAAGTGCAGAGACAATCCACCTGACAACAAATGGACTTACTTGAAGTTGCAGCATTATGGTTATCAAGAAATCCAAGGGCACTCTGTTATAAGCATGCTCCAGGTCTATTGCAGCAGCGCACGTCTCCATTCGTTCGTCAAAACCTTCGAAAACGTCCTGCGCGAACACGGCGGCGTTGTGCCAAGTCTGCTTACCTGGACGATAGCCTCCCAATGTTGATGGTAGTCTATTATTATTTTCTAGATGTAGGGACAATTTCCACGCCACAATCTTTTCTAACAACTTGTCCATCGTATTCTGCATGGTTATGAGTCTGAAACCATGTATCTTAGCATGACTCTTGCCAGGCTTGGGTTGTGGGATCAAGTCCTCCTCTACTGTGCCGTTCGCTAGGCTCTTGTTGAACAACATTGCCAGCTCCTTAAGGTCTTCGTCTGACCTGCCTTTGAGATCATCGTACCTAATGCCGTCAGGTCCTGTCGCAGAGTTTCTTGATCTTTTCAGTACGGCTGTAATATCTTCAAGAGTAATTACATTATCGTTTTCCAAAGCTTGCTCCTTGCACATGTCTGTGACTGTTTTCATGATTTTATTGTAATTCACTAAATTCCTCTGACCAATTTGTGCATTGTAATGTGCCAGCAGTGCTGCACCCTTATTCTCATCTGTCTTCTGCCATACTAAGTCTGTGCTTTGAAAATTGTGGATTGTTATACGCTTCCGTGTGTCGTTCATTGATTTATGCAGGCGCCAGAACAGTTTTAATGACTTTTCTTTTGCAATCTCATGACAAAAGTATTCCCATTTTTTTCCTTCGCAGCTGTAGCAATATCTTTAAATTCTTGAACCTTGTCATCTTTTGTATGTTTTAGATTTGGCTGTGCGGCCACTTTTTTCTTGCTTTCTGCCACTCTGCAACTGCGCTACGTTTACTCTTCCATGCACATTGGACTTCATCATTCCACCAGGGGGTTGATTTCACATTTGTGCCTTGGTGGCGTGTGTTCTACGTTTCTCCTTCCTAATTCTGTTTATGATGGAAGACCCATTACGATCATACTGGAAGGACTTAACTCTGGCTCTCTGTTGTTTACTTTTTCCTTTGTCCACCAACAAGACACATGGCAAATGGTCACTGCCGCCCCAGTACATCCCATCTACATTTGGGTGCGATATCAGTCGTAATTAGACCCAAGTCGATTATACTGTCGTCGTCACAATCCCTAGCAGCAAGCCTTGTCATGAGTCCATCGTTTATGCATACTAAATTCATATCTATCAAGGCATCCTCAAGATCTCTTCCCTGTTGATTAGAGGTAGTATTGCCCCAAGAGCTTCCTTTTGCATTAAAATCCCCACAGAAGAAGACGTCTCTTTCTTCCTTTACTATCTCACCTAAAGATTTCCATCCCTGCACGTTCAGGTGTTGCACGCATACACGATGACGAGCACGAAAGGGTGATGTGCGTTTTGTACCATGATAGCTTGCAGCTGAATATCTACCACTATCCCATTTTGTATCCTGATAGCTTGCAGCTGAATATCACCACTATCCTATTTTGTATCCTGATAGCTTGCAGCTGAATATCACCACTATCCTATTTTGTATCCTGATAGCTTGCAGCTGAATATCACCACTATCCTATTTTGTATCCTGATAGCTTGCAGCTGAATATCACCACTATCCTATTTTGTACCATGATAGCTTGCAGCTGAATATCGCCGCTATCCCATTTTGTATCCTGATAGCTTGCAGCTGAATATCACCACTATCCTATTTTGTATCCTGATAGCTTGCAGTTGAATATCACCACTATCCCATTTTGTACCCTGATAGCTTGCAGCTGAATATCACCACTATCCCATTTTGTATCCTGATAGCTTGCAGCTGAATATCACCACTATCCCATTTTGTATCATGATAGCTTGCAACTGAATATCACCACTATCCCATTTTGTACCCTGATAGCTTGCAGCTGAATATCACCACTATCCCTTTTTGTACCCTGATAGCTTGCTGCTGAATATCACCACTATCCTATTTTGTACCCTGATAGCTTGCAGCTGAATATCACCGCTATCCCATTTTGTACCCTGATAGCTTGCAGCTGAATATCGCCGCTATCCCATTCAGACACATCTATCTCGACAGCGTTTTGTACCCAGATAGATTGCAGCTGAATATCACCACTATCCCTTTCGGACATATCTATCTCGACAGCGTCAATGCCTTCTCGTACAAGAATTACTTGCCCCAGGTGTCGCTTATTGTAGAAACTTTGAAAACCGGTGACATGGAGACGGTTTTGTATTCCCAAGCGTGATTCTTGTAGGGCCACAATATCTGCGCTGTAAATTAATATATCGAGATCTGGACGTCTTTTTTCTACACTTGCAACATTCCAGAATAAAACACGTAGCGATTGTAACGACAGACGCTCGATCTTCGATCTGTAGCGCCTCGCTCCAGCGTGCCGACCGTGCCGTTTGGCCCCGCCCTGTTTAAGACGTTTTCGTTTGCCGTCGATTTGTGTGTACTAGGCCTTGTAATTACGTGGAATAACGGCACATTTATAAAAATTTCAGCTCTGATCTTTTTCTGTCCTGAAAAGGATAGTCGCACCAGCGAAGATTTTGATGAGTGGACTCCCTTGCCAAAATAACTAACACCACATCCTAGACGAAATAATGAATGAATCCATCTTTCTAGTGATGTTGACGGTGTCACACAAAAACACACGTCGATATGTTCGCCGTTTTGACCGGAAGTTCCTGGTCATAATAGGTGTTAAGAACAATTAACGTCCAGGAAGGCTGGCTTCTGAAGACCATATTAAATAAACAGTTATTTTATTTCGGTCACATTAAGAGACACGACGGCATGGAGAAAGTGTCAGGACAACTCGTTCAAGACCGCGTAGAATTCAAGAGATCAATAGGGAGACTACGTTCTGAAAAGAATATGTCACATGATGATGATGAATTTTATATTACTTGAGGGTAGAGTTGAGGGGAGACGAGCAAGAGGTAGGCAGAAACACAAGTGGGAGAGTAATTTCACGAGATGGACAGGTTACAGTATAACATAGTGCACCACCGAAGCAAGAGACAGGGGATGTTGAAGGCTCGTTGTAGCATACCATAGTTGAAGAGACGACACTTGATGGTGATGATTGAAAGTGACTGTGACATCACACAATTGTTGCACATCAAGCGATCAAACGTACCATAGTCCGAAAAGCCATCGTCATTCAATCATGCGACACCTTATAGCAAAAACAAAGATAAGGCAAAATGTAGAGACACTGTATATCAAAAGTGATGGCAGCGTTTCCTATTCAATCACTGATTGAAAATGTTTTGTAGTCACTGTATCTCAATTCTCACCTCAGTTTGCAAACTGTAAACTAATTTACTTTTCACGTTGTTCAGAGTGATGTTTTTGTTAGTCTTTTAACTGTCATATTATATTATCAAATTCAATCTAATCTGAAACTACGCACTTCATCGAGTCTAAATACTCTGCTAAAAATAACGCGTTCTCATGGTAACGGGATCCATAAATCGATCACATTCTGATGACGTCAACACACCCACGCCGGGACAAAATCTATTGTCATGTATTGTGGAGAAAATTTATACAGTATATTTTCTTCTTTCTCTTTCTTTAAGATTTTCTCGCAAAAAAATATAGAAAGAAAATCAATGTTTGTCTTTGTATAGTGTGTTGTTGATGTTTGAGAACTGATCTGAGATTTTATGTCTTCAAATAAATGTGTAACACCAGGTATCTTATTCATTGTATATTTATATTAACGGTAAATTTGATTGCTTTTCTACAGGTATTTCAAATGAGCAAACATGGAATGAGTATGTCAAGGACATATCTATTAAGAAGCTGACTATATTTGAATTTGGGAACTATTAAATGCAGGCAGCTAGCTGATATCGATTAGGCAGTGGAAATAGCTTAAAGAAAACAACGGATACATTAAGTTACTGACACAGTGACTAGTGATTTTTCTGAACAGATGACGGTGCACTTTAGTGCATCCCTAAAGTAGCATTCTCTTTGTCCCATAGCAACGTGTAGGTCACAATTGTAGTAGTCATATACAGTACTAGTGTATATCTGTCAGAATATAGTAGGTCTCACACAGTGCTGGTGTGTCTCACACAGTGCTGGTGTGTCTCACACAGTGCTGGTGTGTCTCACACAGTGATGGTGTGTCTCACACAGTGCTGGTGTGTCTCACACAGTGCTGGTGTGTCTCACACAGTGCTGGTGTGTCTCACACAGTGCTGGTGGGTCTCACACAGTGCTGGTGGGTCTCACACAGTGCTGGTGTGTCTCACACAGTGCTGGTGTGTCTAACACAGTGCTGGTGTGTCTCACACAGTGCTGGTGTGTCTCACATATATATAGTTGTCTCACACAGTGCTGGTGTGTCTGACACATATATAGTTGCTTTCACACAATGACGGTGGGTCTCTCACATACATAGTAGCTCTCATACAGTGCTGGTGGGTCTCACACAGTGATGGTGGGTCTGTCGCATATCTAGTTGCTCTCACACAGTGCTGGTATGCAACAGAAAACCTTAGTGGATGGCATGCAGTTATATTGCGGTTACCTTCTTAGAGAAGCTTCATGGCACGTCATCTATACAATTATGCTTTTATTTTGTTGTTGAAATGTGTTTCATGTTTACCTTAATATATATGTATGCACCATCTGTGGTTCGGAGAGAGCCAGAGATGTATTGTACAGCACTGGGGAGGAGGAAACTGACAGCACTGTTTTTTTTCCTATGGCTGAGACCCATCATAGAGGCACAGTGACTCAGGACGTGACAATCCTTTTGACTTGAACATTTGGTTGCATGCCTGGAGCAAAAGAGAAATTCGGTATAACCAGTAGTCAATTGGAACTCATGGGAATGAGCACAGTGAACACTATCTTGGCTACAGTGGCTAGGAGCAATGCATAGGTTGAAACCTATCTTCCTCGAGGTGTGATAGTTATTCTCTGGTTCTGTCCCGGGGTGGGCCGAAAATCCACAGACTTCCAAGCAATATAATGCTATTTAATGGCATTAGGTCAAAGGGCATCAGCCCATGGACCGCTGGATCACCAACCAACCACACAGTGTTGGTGGATCTCACTCATATCGAGTTGCTCTCACACAGTGCTGGTGGGTCACTCACATATCTAGTTCCTCTCACACAGTGCTGGTGGGTCTAACACAGTTCTAAATGGTCTAACACAGTTCTAAATGGTCTAACAAAGTTCTAGTGGGTCTAAGACAGTTCTAGTGAGTCTCACACAGTTTTAATGGCTCACAGAGTACTAGTGAGTCTCACACAGTTCTAGTGGGCCTCACACAGTTCTAGTGAGTCTCACACAGTTCTAGTGAGTCTCACACAGTTCTAAATGGTCTAACACAGTTCTAAATGGTCTAACACAGTTCTAAATGGTCTAACAAAGTTCTAGTGGGTCTAACATAGTTCTAGTGAGTCTCACACAGTTTTAATGGCTCACACAGTACTAGTGAGTCTCACACAGTTCTAGTGGGTCTCACACAGTTCTAGTGAGTCTCACACAGTTCTAGTTAATCTCACACAGTTCTAGTGAGTCTCACACAGTTCTAGTGAGTCTCACACAGTTCTAGTTAATCTCACACAGTTCTAGTTAACCTCACACAGTTTTAGTGAGTCTCACACAGTTCTAGTGGGTCCCACACAGTTCTAGTGGGTCCCACACAGTTCTAGTGTTTCTAACACAGCTCTAATTGTTCACACACATTTCTAGTGAGTATCACACAGTCGAACATTAAACATTCAACATTCACCATCCCCTCTTGATGACATCGACACTTACGGACATAAATAAGGGAAATTGAATAAAGAATGCTGGAAAATATGACAACAAAATAAGAATAAAGAATAGCTATATGCGAACACTCAAATGAGGCAAATGTTTTCTCGGCTTTAACTGATAATTATTTGTTTATGACATTTACGGATGTGTTTTAGTTTTCCCATCCAACATGAAGACACGCCTGACATTTGCGGTTGAAATGATGCAAATACAGGAGGGGTCACTTCCAAACGTAAAGGCAGATACGAACATCTGATAGAAGATATACTGATATGTCGGACCAGTGTTTCCAAATTTTTCTTTTACCATGCCCGTCTGAAGTCTTTCTAAAATTCTGATGGCTCCTTATGTAATATACATCCTTTTTTTATATTAAATAAAAATTATTCCGTAAATGAAATCTAATTACAATGTTCGAAATGTCACCTGGAAAAATATTTTTGTACCCTCCTCACTATTGGGCGTGGACCCCACGTTGGGAAACATTGGGTTAGACCATGGGTTCCCAAAGATTTCGTACCACCGCCCACCTCCGTTTCAAAACATACATGTTGTAAACTCCTCCTCCCCCCCCCCTACTTCTAGTATAACAGTTCTGGGCATCAGTTTGACATTTTCGATGTAAAATATCAACTAATGATACATTGCTACTTATGCTGGTCAATCAATAAACAAAAAGTAGTGGCCAAATATGTGTGTCTTCTTGAACACTGCTATATCGATTTTGAAGAAATATAACTTATATGTCATCATCATAATCAGGTGCCATGCCGACTGGTGTAGGTGGTCCTGGCTCTCCACAGCTCTCTGTCCACAGTATTATGTATCAAGGTCGTTGTTGTATCTTTGCCATGTCAGGCTGTCAAACTGTCTAATATTTTCTCACGTTGTCGCCCTCTGTCTCTGTTGCCTTCAATTTTGCCTGTTGTGACTATGTTCTCTAAACTTGCCTGTCTCATGAAGTGGCCAAAATAAGAATATTGCCTTTTTCATATATTGTTGATCAAGGTCAGTTTCGCATTTGATTCTTTCAACACCTCTACATTAGTTTTTCTGGCAGTCCATGGTATTCTCAGCATTATTCTGTAGAACCACATCTATGTTGCCTCTAATTTCCCACTTTCTAGTTTGTTTATTGTCCAAGACTCGCACCCATATGTTAGTATAGGGGTTATATAGCACTGCAGAACTCTCTTTCTCACATCTAATGACAAGACCAAATTAAACAGTATATTTTTCATTTTTCTGAATGTAGTTTTTGCCTGCCTATTCTGCATCTTATTTCTTTTGAACTTCTTCCATCCGCTGTAATCATTGTACCTAAATATTTGAATTGGTGGACCTGTTTTAATACTATATCATTCACTATGATCTTGCAAGGTATCTTATTTTGTTTCTTTGAAATAATCATTGCTTCTGTTTTCTTGATTTTTAGGAAGAGGCCTTTCTCTTTACTTTCTGTGACAACTACATTAATTAAATTTAGAAAGTCTCATATGTAAAGATTGTAAAGTCTATGCTTGAATACCATTATGAACAGTGTCATACAATGGTTTACATGTGAAAATTTAAAATACATATTAAGATATTGCATTACATTAGTAAGAATCTTATTGTAATATTTAAAACACCATCAAATATATTGCAAAAGTGTTCATTTCGAACTTATAAAATAAAAATACAAAGCAAAAATAACACATTAATGGGAAAATGGGCCTGGTGCACTTTTAAAAGTTGTTTAATATCTGGTTCAACTGTCGTTGGAAACACTCTTAAGTTGCCACGCACAGTTATATATAATCGGTTCCTTTTCTTAGACAATAAATTCGCTACAAGATTAAACCCACGATCAGACAAATAGGAAGATAGAAATGCAATTAATAAATTGCTGCACTATTTCTCCTAATCAAGGGTAGAGTGTTGGCATTGATTTATAAATGCAGAACATTTGGCATCCATTAAAGAATTTTAATTTTAGTTCATCATTTGTTGCGAGTTCACTGAGTTTCTCTACTAAATTTTTATGATCCTGTTGTGTGTGCATATGAAAAGGAATATATAATTCAATTTGATATATTCATGTTTAGAATATCCTTGAATCGCTCACTGAAATCAGCATAGAGAACAGTGGTATAAGCAACTGGTATTAAAAATAAGGTTTTAAACCCAGCCCGACTCGATATGCAATGCATTGACATGTTTACTATACCATCGTAATATTTTTTTTAGTATATACAAAATTGAAGTCAAATCTTTTCGATCAAGCGCCGATATATCGGATATTTAAAGATATTTTTATATATCGCCAATAACTATTTTTATGTTAACCAAATACTTTACTGCTGCATGCGAGTTTACTTTCACTTCTATTTTCACAAAAACAACGTGTTTTGTCTTTAAAACCTGATTGTTTATATTTCAACATGTGTTGTTTATTTCTGAGAAATAATGATCTGCTTCTTGACAGTGTGAAATCATTTGTTTTTCTTATTTGTGCAGTGGAATCCCACTGCGCTGCATATTTTGAAAACAAATTTCCCTATATGAAAACACATTTCTAAACTACCAATTATATGTATTCGTTATTGTTTATACTTTATATAGCAATTTTCTGTGATTACATAGGCCTATATATTTTGTTGGTCTGGACCAAGTTGCTATAATGGAACTCCACAGTAACTCGTTCTTAGACAGAAGGTTGCTGTAGTAATTATACTTATCGTTGTAATCAGCTCAATCACACACACACACACACACACACACACACACACACACACACACACACACACACACACACACACACACACAAATTCAAAGAGGCTTGGATTAGTTTTAAATATTATTGATGCTTTTCGCTTATACTGTAAACATCACTGAAGCACCAGAGCAATGTGAAGCACCAAAGAACAGTGTGAAACACAAGAGAACAGTGTGAAACACAAGATAACAGTGTGAAACACAAGAGAACATTGTGAAACTCAAGAGAACAGTGTGAAACACAAGAGAACAGTGTGAAACACAAGAGAACAGTGTGAAACACAAGAGAACAGTGTGAAACACAAGAGAACAGTGTGAAACACAAGAGCAGTGTGAAACACAAGAGAACAGTGTGAAACACAAGAGCAGTGTGAAACACAAAAGAACAGTGTGAAACACAAGAGAACAGTGTGAAACACAAGACAACAGTGTGAAACACAAGAGCAGTGTGAAACACAAGAGAACAGTGTGAAACACAAGAGCAGTGTGAAACACAAGAGAACAGTGTGAAACACAAGAGCAGTGTGAAACACAAAAGAACAGTGTGAAACACAAGAGAACAGTGTGAAACACAAGAGAACAGTGTGAAACACAAGAGAACAGTGTGAAACACAAGAGCAGTGTGAAACTCAAGAGAACAGTGTGAAACACAAGAGAACAGTGTGAAACACAAGAGAACAGTGTGAAACACAAGAGAACAGTGTGAAACACAAGAGAACAGTGTGAAACACAAGAGAACAGTGTGAAACACAAGAGAACAGTGTGAAACACAAGAGCAGTGTGAAACACAAAAGAACAGTGTGAAACACAAGAGAACAGTGTGAAACACAAGACAACAGTGTGAAACACAAGAGAACAGTGTGAAACACAAGAGAACAGTGTGAAGCACCAAAGAACAGTGTGAAACATCAAAGAACAGTGATGACATAACTAATTCAGAACATAGATACCTAGTTATTTACAAAATAGTGCAAGCAATACATTTGTATGAGGAGATATTTTACTGTGGAGTCATATCCAGTCTAAACCTCGTGAACGTCCCTAATTTCATTTGAACCACCCCTATCACGCCCCCCTATCACGACCCCCCCCCTAGACGACATCAGTGCCCCTGGGGGGGGGGGGTATCGCCCACTTTGGCAAGCTATGGGTTAGATAGACATTCAGAAATGACAGGGATATATCAATATACGAACTAGCGGCGGGTTACGAACTATACGAACTAACTGTCAATACTGCATTTTTCCCGTTAAGGAGTTGCAGGGATCGAATAGTTGCGTGATAAATGCCTCTTGTTCTTGCTGTCGCCACGCCATGTACAGGGTGAGTTTTTTTTAATTTACCCTCCGACAGAAACAAAACCCAGTCCTTACCGGGGATCGAACTCTAGACCTCACTAGTGTGGGACCAGCGATCTAGCCTCTCGGCCATGCGCCACACCAGGTAATAAACGTTGGAAGTCAATCCCCATGTCTGAATAATGTGTGGTATGTGATAGTTTATACATTTTTGGGTCTGTATTTTTATGTGTTTGATGGTGTGCTAACGGGTGACATAGTCCGCAATCAAATGCTAATAAAGAATAAGAAGAATGGTTTCTTTGGCGTAGTGACTAAGCTATTCGTTTTGTGCTCTAGAAATCGCAGGTTCGATTCTCGCCTGCAACGACTTGTTTATAAAGGTGATTTTTTTCCAAGATTCTTGGGGATTATTCCTTTAAGCCACGGAGTTACGTGATATTAGGTATGTTCTTGGCAGCAGGCATGTCGCTTCGTTCAGAGGGAAGAGGTGCATATAGGGTGTTATGTTGTTCGTCCATCACATGATGATGATGATGACCATTTGTTACTTCCACTTTTAAAAATTGTGTTAATGGGGCCAGAAAAGGAGGGGGCATAGAATAGTAACACTGTTTACATTCCATGTATGTCGTAAAAATCGCCAAAGGACGTTGTGGGGGTGGTGTTGGCATGCGATCAAAGTGAAATAATGCTGAAACCGGATGTGTCAGGCCCAAAAGCATAATATCTCAGCTAAGCTGTAAACAATGACACAATGCGTTCCGTTCTCCGGACTACATCCCGCTAATCAAAAGAAGCTAGAGAACGATGAAAGAAGACGAAGAAAGAAACTCAATATGAGAAATCTTCACTTATTTCACCGTCGTGTAGAAATGAGGTGTGTTATTAGGAGGACTCTTGTAATGTCAGTCTTACAGCCAGCATCACTTAAGGCTTCTTCAATAATTTTATTTTTTGCAATTAAAGAAGCTCACTATATCAATTTTCACAGAATAGATCTACTTGTAATAGATCTACTTGTAATAGATCTACTTGTAATAGAACTACTTGTAATAGATATACTTGTAATAGATCGTAAAAGATTATAAAAGATTCAGCTCTAATATCATTTAAAAAAAAATGTTTTTAAAATGTCTGTGTGTTAATATAGTTGTTTTATTTTAAAAATATATTCAATTTTGCTTATATATAATTTATGCTTTCAATAATTTTATGATAAAAATATCTTAGGAGGTCGTGGTGACTGGATTACCAGATCTACGACCTGCATTAGATTTTGATAGTTGTAAGGCTCTGATATAACCAAATTGAACTAACGTCCAGGGTTGAAAGTAGATTATCTCATCATAACAAGTAAATTTTACATAAATCAAACCAAATCTCGCCCGAGTGAGAACTAGGGCCTGAACTTTTATTCAGTCCGGTTGTCGCTTGGGTTACTCAACTAAACCTCTGTTTTTGCCAGAAAGGCTATGGGAAGTCAAGAACTACCTGTTCACAGCTAAGTTGATTATTTTATCATCATCATCCCGTCTATCGATTAATATACGGACATGGACAGTAACGTTTCTTACTCGTCGTGCTCTTGATAAAGGCTTATTTGATCGAAACGTTGATATTTGTATGTTATTATGTACGTTACAGTGATTAGCAAAACATCATTACCTTTTCTAAGTTTCGTTACTCTCTACTAGGAATTTAAATACATACCGCTTTACCAGGAAAGCCATGACGCTACCTTGATTGAGCCACCATGAATAGAATCATCATCATCAGGTGACATATTCTTTCCAAAACGTCGTATTTCTTATGGATCTCTTGAATTCTCCGCGGTTTTTAGCAGGTTGTCATGACTTTTCCAGTGACATGCGCAGGCATTACTGAATGTCTTTTGTCCAAGGGAGGCAATAAATAGAAGCCTCCATTCATTTAGTTTCATTAATTTCAATGTTATTCGTTTTAGTGATGCCGCCATATTCGATATCATGAAGCAATAGTGTAGCCAAACTTGACTGCTAGCAATATGGCTGGAAATGGTTGAAGGTGAAAAGGAAATATTTTTTCTTCTTCCCTATTTTCTAGTCCGTCAGACGTTGATATGAATTTCATCAGTGAACTCTACTGTGGTCACCAGCCCCGGGACATGGCTTTAGAGCTTGTTCGACAGAACTGTTTCAGATGGTTATAGTTGTCTTCTTGTGGTGTCGTATAGCTGACAATTCTGTAAAATACGTTCTCTGGAGACTACCCATCGGGACCACAATCGGTGTCACCAACCTCCTGTACATGTGTTGCTTGATTCTGTTCTAATCTAAAGATGATTAGGCAGCATATTAGTTCTTTCTTCCAAATCTTAGATGTCATCGTCTTTTTGCCTGCACGAGTGAGTTTAATTACATTCCATGTTTAGTGAGATTTTGGTGATGGCCTTATTTCTGGATATGATACTGAATCATCTATGTTTTGTTGTTGACAGTTACTTGCAGATTTTGCTAACTGAAAGAAAAATATTCGTGTTCTAGCGTCGTGAACACTGACTTGACCAATCACTAGTGGTTACTTCAATTGAACACTGGTCGACCTTTTAAAGTGAAGGTAACCTTTGGCACTATAGTGTTGTGATTATTTATGTCATATAATTTTCCCCGTTAAAGATATTATGTGGAAAGTTAGTGCTTCATTGTCAATATGATTTTACAGTTTCGAATTGTGAGATAAAGAAGACGATCTTGTTTTTCAGAGAAAAACTGTAGCACAATTAGTGCAAAGTAATAGTTCTGAAAGTATTTATACTCGGATACATAATTAGTGTGTTCTCCACTGATTATTAGATTTCATTTGTAGCCTTGAGTCTGTTAAGAAAAGCAGCTGGTAGACCAACGTTCTTTTAAAAAAAAATGAACTATACGTTTTTTTCTAAAAAGATAGTATTATGAAATACTGAATATAATATCTTTGAAATACTGAATATAATATCTTTGAAATACTGAATATAATATCTTTGAAATACTGAATTGCAGTCATAAAAAGGAACAGCATAGCACAAATGTTAAGCCTTATTTCAGGTTCAGTAATTTCATTTTCCTAACAAAAGTATGGTTTCTATGCCGGTTTGTGTGTGTGTGTGTATGTAAAAAATAAATTTACAAATTATTGTATGTGTGGGTCATGTATTTTATTTTTAGCAGAGAATGAAGATATTTTTATTTATACCGGGACTATATAAAATACTGAAGGTCATAGTTTAGATTCAGAAAAAAATTGAATAATTTGTTCATTCCTATAGCACATAGTCAACAAGTCGAGTCCCCCATTACGAAAAGTCACCGCAAGCCATCACACTACAATACCAACATTTGTTAGTGACTCGGAATAATGGGAATTATTGTTGGTAACATCACCAAGAACTATCGAAAGCTCCACCTATCATTCGTATTACGTTTGTTCGACTGAGTCATGTAGGAATGAAATAATCCCTGTGTCTGTCTCAGTTTTCACTACATAGCTTTATGAGTCTCGCACTTAGGAGAGGAGTGATTTGTAGTTCTGTCGATTTTTTTCCCCGATGAAAGTGTTAGAACATTTGCAGTGACTGACCATACTGACCTGAGTTATAAGGGTCACATTTAGTTAATGTTTCACTTATGCCATACCAGTTATACATAGTTAGGATTAACACTCTACTTATTGCTTCACAGATTGAGACTACCAAGAATAAGACAATCGATAATAGGAAAGACTGCTGTAAGATTGTATAGCAATAGTACTTAGGTAGAACACAAGGTTTGTCCGAGTTTTACGATGATAGCAAACTATCCGACTATAGGGTGATGGTATGAAAACATACAAATAACAGTCTTCTTCTCAGCCTTAAGGTCTTTTTCAAGAAAATACAAAACATACAGTGAACAAACAATAAAAGTAATAAAAAGATAGTTTTACAGGTCTTACCTATTAACGATTGTCTATCATACCTGCTGCAAATACTCATCACGTAGTTGTATTTGTGTCATTATCACCTTGGACGTCTGTGTGCTTCAATGTCTGCCGTTTAGTGCTTCTGTGATACTGTTTTCTTTTATTGTTTATTCACTGTTTGTTTTATATTTTCTGGAAAAGACCTTTCGGTTAAAACGTTGAAAATATCTTGCATACTGCTATTTGTATTTTTTGGGTTTCTGTATGCAATTCTACATTCTGTCAGGCGCTGTGGAGGCGTGATACAGTGCACGTCTGATACGGCCGAGGTACGGGTTTTGAATTCCGCCTTAGGCAATTGTGCATCCAGACAACAATAGCAAACTACTTAACGTATTTATATTGTCTAGAATATCTCTACAACCCCCCCCCCCCAAATGCTAAGTTGATGGTTACTTCTTATACCACCATTTATGATATTCTAACATTTATTTTTATTCTAAATTTCCTAATGTGATACTCCCGAGCTGTTTCTACTTTTGTTAATGTGATACACCGGCACTGTATCTATATAACATAATTCGTTGTTAATGTGATGATGATGGTGTTCCTCCTTCGCAAGCAAAGATGAGCATGGCATTATAAAACAATAAAATGTGGTGAACATTTAGAAAAAACAAAACATTTGTGATTGTCTAATTTGGGTTGAGTTTGTGAGTTCGTAGATGCCCAATTCGTGCGAGGAAAGTTCTATTGCAATGCAGGCAGAAGTGTAGAGGGCCCCGAGTGGGAGAGTTTTTGGATTTGTCTTTCAGCTTCCGTCGCTTGTAAACAGTGTTATCTCTCTTTTTCAAATTTAGTGATGCCAGAAGGGATTTGGGTGTGCCAAGCTGAACGATCAAGGGCGGTAGTCTTCCAGGAACTAGGATCGATGCTGCAGTGATTGAGAGAGTTCTTTATGTGATCTTTGAAGTGCTTTATGACCTCCGCTTGAACGTTTACCATGGTACACCTCCACATGGCATAATCTCTTTGCAAGGTGATTGTCTGGCATACGGACGATATGGCGAGTCCAGTGGAGTTGGAACGTAGCAGTGCCTGGATGCTTTGTGTACTGGACTATTGAAGGATCTGCGTGTCAGGTACTCGATCCTGCCAATCTACTACCATGAGGTTTCTAAGGACCGAAGGTGGAAAGAGTTAAGCTGTCGAGCGTGTCTTACATAAACAGTCCAGTATGACGCAGCATAACGCAGTGTTGGTAGAAACTGCGGGGTAGACATACAACGTAGTTATCAAACTGAAACCAGGTTTTATCAAGACGTTGGTACGAAGGCTCCTGAATGCCGCACTGATTCGAGCAATATGCGGGGTAACATCCTTGTCAATTGTCGCAGTCTGTGATAGGGTGATGCCGATATATACAAACTCATTAGCAGTATTGAGTTTCTGTCCCTTTACTGTGATTACCGGTTCTGTGTAGGGGGCACCTGGCGCTGGTTTATACACTACTCTATTAGTGCCTTCGTGGTGCTAATAGTGTGACCGTATGCATCACAAGCCAAAGAAAAGAGGTCCATGCTGTCCTGCATGTCTTTGAGACTGGTAGCATTGAGTGCGCAATCGTCGGCGAACAAGAGGTCGCGAACAATGTCATAGTTTTCGTCTTGGCCTTCAGTTTACTAAAATTGAATAGCCCATTGAATTGCTCGACAGTGAAAACACATTTCTGAACTGTTATTCAGGAAGGCATTATTTAACATGTCAGAGAACAACATGCTTAAGAGCGTCGGCGCCAGGACGCAGCCCTGTTACCGTTAGTTACTGGAAACGGGTTTGAGTGTGCGCCGTCATCTTGTATACTTGTTGTAATACCATCATGGATCTTAGTTTTACCATACTTTAATTTTGTATGGTATAAGCTAGTGTTGTTACTGTGAAATTTTAGTACTGTTAGGTATACGCTAGACTTACGTAAAACACAGGTTTATATATCGTCTCAATGGGACACCATAGACTATATCTAACACTAGTGGGTAATGATGGGCAATGATGATCACATAAGAAATCATAAAAATTACAATACACAAATCATATTCACACAAATCATATTCAACGTTTCAACCAAAAGGTCTTTATCAAGACACAAACAAAACATTAAAAGACGACGAATAGAAAAATTATCACAACGTCCAACGGAAATATGAAAATGATATGCCGGAAGGTCAGAAAGTACATAAAAACGTAAATATATGTGGAAACGAAACGAACAAAAAGGTGAGTAAATGACGGAACAAAAAGAATAAAGACAAAGACCACACCAAACCAGTACTAGACATAAGAGTGGTCGGAATTGAGTCCAAAAGGCTTGAGTGTACCCATCTCGAAAATGAGACGATTTTCTAGAGCATACCTAGATCTATCATCGGTGGTGCAAGATCTGATGGCGGTGACCTGAATATCCAAAGCACCATGATGACCGTCGCCGTTGAAGTGTGTGGCCAGAGGAGTGGGTGTTCTGTGCTTGATGGCATGAAGATGGTTACAAAAACGATCGCTCAATAGTAGGCCGGTTTCCCCGATGTACTGTTTGCCACAGCGTTTACATATGATCACGTAAATGACATTACGGGATTCACATGTAAAGGCCTCATCGATGGAGAAAGTGGCCTTGGGAAATGAAATGGAGCGCATCTGAACCACATAAGGACATGTAAAGCAACGGACACGTGGCAACGAACAGTGCCAAAATGGTCAGGAACAGAAGACTTAAGATGGCTATGAACCACGATGTCCCTCAGATTTCTATCACGCCTATAAGCTACCAGAGGTAAGTCATGGAAAGCGTCACGGGTGTCAGGATCAGACTGGAGAAGAGAATAATGTTTGAGCATGATGCGTCGAACAGAAGAGTTATGGGGATGAAAGGTAAGAACAAGTTTAACCCTATCAGAGGAGGAGGAAGAACCATGAGAGTTAGTCAAGGTATCGAGGCGAGACAAATGGCGCACACGGAGCCAAGCGGAAGAAAGAATGCTGTCAGGGAACGATCGTCTACAGAAAAACTCAATCATCTCAGAGGACTTGTCGAGAAAATCGTCGTAATCGCTACATAAGCGACGCAGGCGAAGAAGCTGGGAGTATTGGAGAGAGTTGCGACAAGCAGGGGGATGAGAAGAAGTGTAGAGAAGAAAGCCATGTGCATCAGTAGGTTTATAGTAAACGGATGTGCTAAGGTAAGGGGGATGAATGGTGACAATGATGTCAAGGAAGTTGACAGAAGTAGTGGAGATATTAGATGTAAATTGAATAGCAGGGTTAAATAGTTGTCTTCTGACCGTACCTATCGTCTGTTCTTGCTTGATGTCTGTTCTTTGTACACTTCTATACCCCATGCAGATGGTCTCAGGGCTCTACAGTTCTTTCTTGACAAGAGTCCCCACCCCTCTGTATCCACTTCTACTCTTATCCGTCTTGCTGAACTGGTGCTTACGCTCAACTCTTTTGAATTTGATGGACACTTTTTCGATCAGATCAGTGGCCTTGCCATGGGAACCAAAATGGGACCTAGCTATGTGTGTCTCATCATGGGACATCTTGAACATCTAGTTTGGTCTACCTATGATGGCCCGTTCCCATCTCTTTTCCATAGAAACATTGACGATGGGATAGGTATCACCGACATGTCCGAAGTTGAATTGTCTCGTTTCATCAACTTCATCGGCAGTTTTAACCCTGCTATTCAATTTACATCTAATATCTCCACTACTTCTGTCAACTTCCTTGACATCATTGTCACCATTCATCCCCCTTACCTTAGCACATCCGTTTACTATAAACCTACTGATGCACATGGCTTTCTTCTCTACACTTCTTCTCATCCTCCTGCTTGTCGCAACTCTCTCCCGTACTCCCAGCTTCTTCGCCTGCGTCGCTTATGTAGCGATTACGACGATTTTCTCGACAAGTCATCTGAGATGATTGAGTTTTTCCGTAGACGATCGTTCCCTGACAGCATTCTTTCTTCCGCTTGGCTCCGTGTGCGCCATTTGTCTCGCCTCGATACCTTGACTAACTCTCAGGGTTCTTCCTCCTCCTCTGATAGGGTTAAACTTGTTCTTACCTTTCATCCCCATAACTCTTCTGTTCGACGCATCATGCTCAAACATTATTCTCTTCTCCAGTCTGATCCTGACACCCGTGACGCTTTCCATGACTTACCTCTGGTGGCTTATAAGCGTGATAGAAATCTGAGGGACATCTTGGTTCATAGCCATCTTAAGTCTTCTGTTCCTGACCATTTTGGCACTGTTCGTTGCTCACGTGTCCGTTGCTTTACATGTCTTTATGTGGTTCAGATGCGCTCCATTTCATTTCCCAAGGCCACTTTCTCCATCGATGAGGCCTTTACATGTGAATCCCGTAATGTCATTTACGTGATCATATGTAAACGCTGTGGCAAACAGTACATCGGGGAAACCGGCCTACGATTGAGCGATCGTTTTTGTAACCATCTTCATGCCATCAAGCACAGAACACCCACTCCTGTGGCCACACACTTCAACGGCGACGGTCATCATGGTGCTTTGGATATTCAGGTCACCGCCATCAGATCTTGCACCACCGATGATAGATCTAGGTATGCTCTAGAAAATCGTCTCATTTTCGAGATGGGTACACTCAAGCCTTTTGGACTCAATTCCGACCACTCTTATGTCTAGTACTGGTTTGGTGTGGTCTTTGTCTTTATTCTTTTTGTTCCGTCATTTACTCACCTTTTTGTTCGTTTCGTTTCCACATATATTTACGTTTTTATGTACTTTCTGACCTTCCGGCGTATCATTTCCATATTTCCGTTGGACGTTGTGATAATTTTTCTATTCGTCGTCTTTTAATGTTTTGTTTGTGTCTTGATAAAGACCTTTTGGTTGAAACGTTGAATATGATTTGTGTGAATATGATTTGTGTATTGTAATTTTTATGATTTCTTATGTGATCATCATTGCCCATCATTACCCACTAGTGTTAGATATAGTCTATGGTGTCCCATTGAGACGATATATAAACCCGTGTTTTACGTAAGTCTAATTGTTGTTACGTTTCACGCAGTTACCTTGTATTGATTGTCATATAGGTATAAGCTAGTATTGTTACTGTGAAACGTTAGTACTGTAGGTTATAAGCTAGTGCTGTTACTGTGACACTTTAGTACTGTAAGGTATAAGCTAGTTTTGTTACAAATGCCCCCATCATTGAACATTGTATTCACAGAACGACATATTTGACAGCTATATTAACAGAACTACATATGTGACAGCTATA
Source organism: Meghimatium bilineatum (assembly GCA_034231615.1). Taxonomy (NCBI): domain Eukaryota; kingdom Metazoa; phylum Mollusca; class Gastropoda; order Stylommatophora; family Philomycidae; genus Meghimatium; species Meghimatium bilineatum. The sequence continues at coordinate 7,843,956 of CM067302.1, read as the reverse complement.
TTCATGTCTAGTTAAGGTAAAGAAAATTGTTGTTATGTTTGTTTTAAATTTGCGAAAAATGTTTCTCCTCCCACACAAAACGAGTCAGTTTCCAAGACAACAGATTATTTGATTCCTGAAGCCGTGCTGTCTCTTCGATTTCTTGCAACAACCTAGAGATCGCTAAAGTTTACTTCAAGCCTGACAGCGATGTCTCTTGACCTTGTCTGTAATGCAGCATTTTATTGTGTGCGTTGTATGCCTGTACGTTTATGGTAAAAAATAACGGCTTATGTTTTAAATTTATAGCAATCTCATTTGGCAATAATTGAAAGAAAATGAATCATATCAAACTAAAACTACACACAAGAGATGGATCGAATGAGAAGCTAACGTTTTCAATTGATTTCTATGTGGAAGAAGGTTGCGTTGGGCAATGCTACACGCACGAGATGAATACATTAGCAGAAAATGTCATCAGTCTTTGAACTAAGGGGCTGACTAAGTTACCTTAAAAATATTTCGCCAATTTTGTAGGTCCCGTCATTAATTCAGGGACCCCTCCAGCTTAAGTATATTTTTTCTTACGCATCCCCTCCCCTACAAATTTGGTTTTCTAAAATAAGTTAATATATATAAAGTGACATATTCTCCAGAACGTTTTCTTGGAAACACTGAATACCTCTCTGTCCCGAAAAAAGCAGGTCTGCATTGGTCAGAGACATGTGCATACATTCCTCGATGTAGCCGGTCCACCGTTTTCTTGGTTTCCCTCGTCTTCTCTTACCCGTCACTCTTCCTTCCAGAATCAGTCTTTCGATACCATCATGTCACTTTAAGTTTCCAAAAAACTGTAACTTCCTTCTTATGATAATATTCGGAAGCCTCCATTCATTTAGTTTCATTAATTTCAAAATTTCAATGTTATTCGTTTTCTCTGTCCATGATATTCGTAGAATCTTTCTGTAGTACTTAATTTCAAATGAATGTATTCTTTTAGATATCGTCTTGTTTAACGTACAAATCTCGCATCCATATGTTGCCACTGGGAAATCACATGCTTTTAAAAGGGTTACTTAAATGTTTTATTACTACTTTGCCATATCTTAATCATTTGTGGTAATTTGAGTGTTGCTATTGCGAGTCTTCTCCTAATCTCGAATGAACAATCTCCAGAGCTGTTTATATTTGCTTCCAGATATTCGTATGTGTTTACATATTATTATCTATGTTGGTTATCGCCAAGTGTCCTATATTATCTATATTGGTTATCGGTAAGCAAATAAGTACTAGAATAAGTGGACAAACACATATCATGTTCTGTTTCACATTTTTATTAAATTGAATTTAATCGGTGCATAACAACATTTGCTGTCAACTTTTGTCAAAAACCCCCTTGTCAACAACTGTCACAGTTTTCCACAACCCCCTTGTCAACAACTGTCAACGTTTGTCAAAACGCCCTTGTCAACAACTGTCAACGTTTGTCAAAACCCTCTTGTCAACAACTGTCATCATTTGCCAAAACCCCCTTGTCAACATTTGTCAACGTTTGTCAAAACCCCCTTGTCAACAACTGTCAACGTTTGCCAAAACCCCCTTGTCAACATTTGTCAAACTTTTCAATTCCCTTTCCCCCCCTTCCCCACCCTTAGTCTTGACATAATATATGGATAGCTACTGGTGTAAGTTGGAATGTTAGACTTTGTGAGAGAAAAATTACAGTCTGCAAAGTCATAAAATAACGTACATAGACCTCCAGATAAACATATGTCTTCCTAGATTATAGGTTCGACCTACAGATAAACATATGCCTTCCTAGATTAAGGGTTGGACTTCCAGATAAACATATGCCTTCCTAGATTATAGGTTGGACCTCCAGATAAACATATGCCTTTCTAGATTATAGGTTGGACCTCCAGATAAACATATGCCTTCCTAGATTATAGGTTGGACCTCCAGGTTACATCCCTGTCCAGTAATACTCTCAAACGTGGTTTGGAGAACATAGTTACAACAAGCAAGATTAAAGGAAAGAGAGACAGATGGCGACATGGGAAAATATTTTACAGTTTAATAACCTGGCATGGTATAGAGTCAACAAAGAGCCTAATACATATTATTAGTGATAGAGAGCTTTGGAGATCTATAATCGCCTACGCCAGCTAGTACGACACGCGAGGATGATGATCGGTAAAAAAAATGCATACACAAAGTGACCCTTAAAATTCACGGAAATACACAAAAACCGTTTTTTTAGATTTATGATTCCCGATGAGACAGCAAGTATTTATAATTGATGAACAACAAGTGTAGACTAACAAGCCGTGCCGATACGCCGAAGTGCTCTTCGATATGACAGCGACTTCTAAGCATGTCACAGCAGGACAGAAAACCCCTTCCAGATACACAGAGATAACGAGGCATACATACATACTTGAAATAATTTTAAAACGTTCATTAATCAAAATCTCTCTATTATAAGTTTCCCATTATAATTAGTTTTTCCGTTGTCAGAAATAATGTCCACTAACGCAGTTCCTTTGGATTGAGAATATTTTTTCCATTTTTCTCGATCGTGTTCATTATCGGCTTGATAAGGTTGTGAGTTCGAATCTTGATATCCGCCTGAAAGTCATAAGAAAACAATAAAATCAATGCTCTTATTTTATTTCTAGAGATATCATAATTGGTCAATTAATTATCAATTGATTACACAATTTGGTTATCTTGCAGTGTCACTGGACGTAAAACTAGAAAATACTAAATGAGGTAGAAAAGTTACTGTAAAATACCTAACTATCAATAGTAAAAAATAAATAACTAACAATAAAGTATAGAACAACGACAATTTTCTACGTTGTGGTCCAGTCTGGACCTTTTTCAAGAAACAAATAACAATAAAAAACACAAAGCCATAAAAATATTGACAACTAGAATTACGTGCAACTGTTTCACTTACCAAAAACCAAGGTCAAGTGAGGTTACGACAAGTATGTCTTAAAAATGACAAAGATGCGTGCGTTCAATATGTGAGCATAAATTTGCGCACTATTGGAAGACAGAAATAGACATAGATCAATTAGCAATTGCCATGGGTCATAAAGTAGTAGGTAATATATTAGATCAAATGGAAGCCCAACATGAAAGATGCAGAGTTGGGGGCCAGTAATCAGTAATATCAAGAATGTGGGGACATAAACCAGGAAGGTAAGAAAAACTTTATAAAAAAGGAGAAATTGGTCGCTGGGGGGCTATCAATGGACGCAAATACCATAAAAAGGTGTAGGAAGGATCGGCAGTTGACTCTCTAAAATACATGTACAACCACACACATCACATACACTCACACAGCCAAACACACACACATATATATATATATATATATACAAACATATAACATCAGAATACTTAAACATCAACAACTATACATAGGTGCACACATACATTCAAATATGTAGATATGTGTATATATGTGTACATACGAGTATAAATGCATACATGTACATACATATACCCATATCAATCAATCAATCATTCAATCAATCAATAAACCGTAACCCGTCAGGGTCGTAGGGGTACCACATTGGATGCTTCAGCACACAGTCCTCCAGCGAATTCTATCCTCAGCGATGCGGATGAGTGTGGAAATATCTTGACCTGTTCATTCCTTGGTGTTGTCTATCCATGCCTTTATTTGTCCTCCTCTGCTTCTCCCTCCCCCCCCCCCCCCTCGACAGTTCCTTGCAGTATTGTTTTTGACAAGGAATCTTGCCTGCATACATGTCAGAACCATGCTAGTTTTCGTCGTTCCACTATTGAAAGCAATGGCTCCGAACACCTGCACACATGTGTACTTTATTTCTTACGTACACATGGGTCTTATGTTCCGTTCCCTATAGGAAATTCGTAGAATTCGTCTGTAGCATTTGTACTGGAAAGCCTGTAATCTTCTCTCTGTGTCCACAGTGAGTGTCAAACTCTCACAACCATACAGCACAAAAGATAGCACCAGCAACGTATACAGTTTCATTTTCACTCCAACACTGATACTTTTCCAAATCACAGCATTGACAAGGACACTAAAGCCATCTCCAGACAAATACATATAGAAAAATGTGGATAAATAGTAGTATTACGTTAAATAGTACCCTAAAAGTGTCACGTGATGAAACATGGCGAACGGATGCGGCAAATTTGGGATCCTGAAACGTTTGCAAATGTTAACCAGGTAGTGATGTGTATTAAGGAATTTTAGTTTTTCCTTATTCATTATCTCATCTTTGACATATTTACAAGTTTTTAACTCTATTTTAAATGTTCGAAACTTACTTTTATCATATTCACTGATATAATCATACGCCATGTTGTCTAACCCTGAACTTTCGCAAGGAAGTGAACTTTCAGCGTCTGGAGGTGTTATAATAATCTCTGTATCTTTCTCATCAGCTCGAATATCCTGTCAACAAATGTCAATTCACAGAATAAGATAAACAAATGTAATCACAATGATCAGAGTGAATATTAGTTGTGTACTGGCAAGACGGATATTTATTCTGTTCTGTTGTTAGGGCATACGTACACTCGGACCACAGTGGCTCAGTTGTTATTGAACTGCCATTCTTTTGGGTGATCTACTCGAAATATATATATATTTCTAAATATATACCCGAATATATATATATATATATATATATATATATATATATATATATATATATATATATATATATATATATATATATATATATATATATATATATATATATATATATATATATATATATATATATATCGTTCAACAATATATCTTTTTTAAAGTATCTTTTTTTGGAGTTAAATGTATAAAATATATTCGCTGTTTAGACATCATTCAACCTATCGACTGTGTCCATCTGGTCATTACTTTCTCGTGGTTACCTGATTTGTACTCACCTTATTATACGTGATGTCATGAAAGAAGTCAAGGTCAAAACTACATCAATGACAATAACTTGTGACCGGTTCATGAGAATCTAGTGAAACTCACTGAACATATTATTTAATTTCTACAAAAGATTGAAAGTCATCGAATAAATGAAGTTGAACATTCAGTGCACAAGCACTGCTGATATTTACTGTTGAACAATGCTATATCATCATTGAACACTTACAGACTGGACAATCACAAATGGTACTGGAGATGGCCCTCGTGTGTGCTGAGTATATTGTGGAATTTATCGTCTCTTTTATTTTATTTCGGTGGTTCATCGTTTTTTAGTTCGGCCTCCAATTATGCCTTCACTGTATCTATGTAGCATAGCTTGATGTGGTATGCTGTCTGGTGGTAGTCTGCCGATGAATGCAAACCATTTGACTTTTTGTCTCTTAATATACTCCAAGATTGGGGCTGTGCCGATTCTTTGTTAAATGACCTCATTTCTCTAAATGACTAAATGGGCAGAAACTAAAATGTAATATCTGGGTAAATGGGCAGAAACTAGAAATTACTGAATAAATGGGCAGAAACTAGAATGTAATATCTGGGTAAATGGGCAGAAACTAGAATTTAATATCTGGGTAAATGGGAAGAAACTATAATTTAATATCTGGGTAAATGGGCATAAACTAGAATTAATATCTGGATAAAAGGACAGAAACTAGAATTTAATATCTGGGTAAATGGACAGAAACTATAATTTAATATCTGACTAAATGGGCAGAAACTATAATTTAATATCTGGGTAAATGGGCAGAAACTAGATTTTAATATCTGGGTAAAAAAATCTTTACTGCATGTTTTCCTGTTAAAGCTGTGGAAATAAAGGACACTTTGCCAAAGCTGCCGCGACGTGTACAAGAAGAATTTGTTGTTACTCCTCCGAAAGACAAAAATACTAGGTTCAACCGCAGATTGAACCCGGGACCTCAGGAATCTCAGTACTGCCACACACTCCACAAATCTGAGTAAATGAACAGAAATTAGAAGTGGAAACGGTTGACAGTTCCAGTTCGATGCTAATTAATAAGTCTCTTCATATGTCTCTCCTTGTATGTTTCTCTTGCTAGCTGTTCCGATCCCTACATCAATCTCTCGTAGTCTTGAGAGTAACAAAGATTGACAATTTTGAAAATCTACTGAGCGGACGAGGTCATTTAACGTATTAAATATGTCACATCGAACTATTGACACTGTGGCGATGATCGACATTGTATCAGCTCGTTCATTACTATAAACATCCACTTCTCCTGGCGCGAATGAACATCTAATATTTATTGTGGTAGAATGTGTCAATATTGACGGCGAACTACTCACGGTTGAACTGTGAGGATCATGTTCATTGAGACACTACGTATGCATGCATAAGAGTAGTCACGTGAAATAATAACTAAATTCCTAGACCCGTATATGAACAGCGACGAAAGCGGTAAAAAAATAATGAACAGACTAGACTTGAAACAACCGCAGCTGCAATGTCCAGAGTGAGTACAATATTGACACGCACAATAAGTACAGCAATAACGACCAACTTATAAACATCTTTAATAAATACTTCAATTAATAATGCATTTAAACAGCATATAGGAAGCATAAATGTTCTTGCAACTCAACAAGAACATATCGTAGCAACGGTAACACGGAAACATATCTTAGCAATGATGACGCGCAACATATCTTAGCAACGGTGACACGGCAGCATATCCTAGCAATAGTAACACTACAAAATATCCTAGCAACGATAACAAGACAAAATATCCTAGCAACAATGAAATGGCAACATATAGCAATGATGAAACGGCGCAAGTTGTGTGTAGTTTAGTGGATGTCTATAGACTACGTTCACAATATTAATCTTCTAGTGCAGGGGTGGGCAAACTTTTTGAGCAGAGGGCCACATTGAAAATTGTAAAGCTGTTGGAGGGCCGCATATAATATTATGTATATTGTTGTTTAAAATTCTAGATAAGTTAATTCTAGGTAATAAAAATTAAATATTTTTATTGTAAAGAAAGGTAGTTTTACATAATGTAGATAACTTCTGAAATAAATTTCTAACAGACTTGCACTATAACAGTATATTTTCTAATGTGGATAAAAGGTTTTGCAAATATTTTAACAATATTTGAAAAATATTATGTTGCATACAGTTACAATATGGGTTCATATCAATAGTTTCAATGAAGATTTTTTTTTAAACTCTATACACATACAGTCACAACAGTTACAAATTTATTGATTGATATTATTAATTTCTAATGAGATGTATGTAATTGCTTGTAAGATTTTATAATTCCTTTGAAAGCTGGAACAAGTTTACTTGTAGAAATTTGCATGACTGCATTTAAGTTACAATCAGATAATAAAGACCTATTCTTAGATTTGTTGATTTTCAAGCACGAAAATGCCTGTTCACAAATATATGTAGATCCAAAAAATGACAAAAATTTAGCTGCAAAGTTTTTTAAGTTTGGGAATGATTGTTCAGGCAAAGAACCATAGAAATCCAACAAAAATTCAGACTTAAATTTTTCCTTCAGGTAATGATTGGCTTGTAATTCAAGCAACGCCAACTGTATGTGCTCTGGGGCTTTATCAGCTTCTGCACTGAGAGGAGAACTAATAATATTGAAATGCTGCTCCAAGTTCTTGAAATCTTGGAATATTCTTCCAAATTCTTCAACCAATACATCTAACTGAGCTTTGAATTTTTACTCATTTCATCAGAAATAGTTTCTTGTTTCTGCAAAGGGAAGGATATTCTGACTTAATCCTATCATTGATCAACTTTATCAGTGCTATATTTTTTCAAATTAAAGCACGCGCACCATCAGTTGTAATACTGGCCATCTTGTTCCACATTAACCCAGCTCTTTCAATACAGCTACTAACAGCATTGAATATATCGAAGCCAGTGGTAGTGTCTTTGATCGACTCAACACTCAGTAACTCTTCAGAGAGTTTAAAAGAATTGCTTATTCCACGTATACAAATTAATAATTGAGCAGTATCCTGTACATCAATACTCTCGTCCATGCAAGAGAGTACCACAAAAAATGCTTACTTGCATCTTGAAGTTGAAGGGTAAAATCATCACTTATTTTTTCAACACGTCTGATAACAGTACTTCTGGATAATGTAAAACTGTCAAATTTGTTGTTTTGTTCTGGACACAGAATGTTTGTTGCATCTAGTAAACATTCCTTAATAAATTCACCATCAGAAAATGGCATGTTGTATTTCACAATTGTGTGTGACAGCACCAAACTATCCTCTGTTGCGGCATTTTGAATTGAAGACTGTTTTGTAAACACAGTTTGTTGTTTCTCCAGACTTTTTACCAACTCCATGCATTTTCATTTCCTTTCTTCAGATGTTAGAGTGTGTCCGAAATTGGGATGTTTTGTCTGGTAATGTCTTTTTAAGTTATATTCTTTAAAAACAGCCACTGATTCGTGACACAGCAAGCAAACAGATTTGTTGCCAACTTGCATAAAACAATATTTGGCAATCCATTCGTCTTGAAAATCCGACACTTGTCTTCAATCTTACGTTTTTTGGTATGCACTCATTATAATAAAAATATCTTAAAATGTTGCAAAATTAACTAAAAACAGATGTGCTTTCGGCAGCGCGAATATAATTATTTAGATTTAGAAAACTCGGTTCCAATATAAATACGGAAATTTAATGGAAACTACAAACGTTATGGTTTTAAAACACACCGGGAATTCCCCAGGCACTGGGCAGCTTGAATGATTGCAAATCGAGTATTTGCGCATTCCATTCGTAGGATATGGGGGGTGGGGGGTTTATTTCTGACGATAGCTTATTGTTGTAACGATGTATTATTAATTATAAAAGCTTTTAGCGCTATTCTATTTTGTATGAAACATCTTTTTAATATAAACTAAACATACATCCTGACATAATGCTTAAAAGTTAAAAACAATTAATTATAATTTGAAAGGTAATTTTCAACCTTTATAAAATTATATCGTCCGAGTACTTATAATCACTGAGAAACATTCAGCCAATCAAATTACGTCTATTCTAGTATAGTAAATTACTCAATATTAAACACTCATATTAAACATAGTAAAATTTCATTGAAGATATATATATATGAGTATTAATATTTAAATGATGAAAATTGGAAAGAAAATATTGTATATTTAATATATAAGAAAGTCGAATTAAAATTCTAATGGATTTCTGTGTAATATTAATGGGGGAAAAATCATTTGTGACAATCCTTCGTTTATTTAAAAATGTGTTTGAGGGCCGTAAAATATCCAATGGCGGGCAGTAGTTTGCCCACCCCTGTTCTAGTCTCATTCAGTCCTTATTTTATGAACTGTTAAATATCTCTGCTAGTGTGATTTGGTCCTTATTTGATGAATTGTTATTATGTCTTTAGTGCGATGTAGTCCTTATATTATGAATTGCTAAAAATGTCTTCTAGTGTGATTTAGTCCATATTTTATGTACTGTTAAATGTCTTCTAGTTTGATTTAGGCATTGTTGTGTGCATAGTAAAACTGATTGCTTTGTCTATTCCATGATATCTCCAAGATATTTGTAGTTATTACTCATGTCAATCTAGATTTCCCTCATTATCATCATAGATATGTTGTCTATGGTATTGCCCCCATCCAGTACCTGATTCTAGTGTAACGTTAGCACGACCCTCACTCCCATATCAAACATCTATTCTTCTACTGCTGGTATATTCAATGCAAGACGTTTATTTGTAACAGTTTGTCATCTATAGATAACAGATTTAATGAAGATATTTGGAAAGAAGTTAATTTAAATAGAGAATTGCTCATTCGTATCAGAAAAGGGACAAACCACGTTTTTTTTTCGAAAAAGGAAAGATAGATGGCATTGTGACAGCAGTCAAATTAAAGAGCAAGAGGCGTAGGGACAGAACAAGGCAGAAGATGCTTGACAACAAGGGATTTGGAAATGGGAGAATATCGCTATAGGAAATGATTTTCACACGAAGACATGATAACCAATGTCAGCACACAGCATGAACCGTAAGATGATGAAGAAGAAACCCATTATTTGATGTAAAATTTCCGAATACTTGTGACCGTATGTCAGTTAATATAACTGAGATGGTATTTTGGAACATATTATTTAACTCTTTCAGTACCAAATTCCATAAGGGCTGTTGTTGGGTAAGTTGGTCAACTATCTTTAACAAGCCATGTATTCCTTAATAGTTCCTCACAAGTGGCGAATCAGAATGTGATTTAATGTAAACATTATAATTTTATTTGTTTCAATCCTCAGTAATTACGAGCATTGAAGCTCTTCTTTCTTATGTACAATGACAGTGTTTCTCTAGAGCTTAACTTCATACCAAGAAGATTCCATTTCTCAGTTGTATGCACTGTTTTAAGAAAAAGCCTCCTACTCAGAGGGAATATATATATGTTGGTTTTACCAATTTGTATTCAGACAACCAACCACATGAAAGCCTTCAAACATTTGTTTATATTAATGTTGGCCACTTTTGACTTCGCAGTTTACATAAATACATGGCTTCAATACGGCCACATGTGACCACACATTCCATATGAATGCATGGCTTCAATATAGCCATTAATTAACGTATATTAAGAGTTATATGCAATAATTTTTTCCCTCAGCTCTCCTTTCTGTCCAAGATTTTCTTCAATACGTTTAACAGTATATGATATTAAACATCAATGTAGAAACGTACACATAGTGTTCATACCTCTGGGTTTGGAAAATATCTACAACAGTTCAGCTTGAACAGGAGAGATTTAGGCAGACAACAGAAAACTCTACTAAAGAAAGGTATCTGATACTTGAGTGGGATATCTTCCGTGGAGTTTGCACCTGAAAACAGAAGCATACAGTATACATAATTATGGTCAAGAATTTCTCACCAACACCCTCCTCTCTTCTGTAATATGAGTTTTCTTTCTCTATGCAGCATTATTTTGTATAAAATTGTCTTCAATGCCAATTGATATCTCTTTATATTCTCCACATGATCTTGTCATGTTGCTCTACTTATCTCTGCTTTTTTCATTTTTTCCTGTTTAGTATTTGTTTATTTAAAGATTCAGTTTAAATGTATGTTTATGTATGCTCATTTCAACCGCGTGCGTTTGACTCATTTGGGTATTTCTGAGGCTTTAACCCAAAAACGTAGTGGAGCTCGCGGTTCTGGTATACCAGCCATCATTACCTCCCTCACAATCTAAAATGTTTGGTAATCACTTTCAGGAAACATTTTATATGTAAGGTAAATAACTCTAATAAATCTATAGAATTCTAATATTTTGAGTTCTCTCTCCTTATGTTCAATCTTCATATGGCGAGGGCTTATCAAAGTGGGTGAAACCGCCCCATCCCCTTTGGGGGGGATGCTGTGAGAGACCTCAGGGACGTGATGCAAGGTCAAGGGGCAGAGGTGGAGGGGCGACATAGGGTCAAGAGATTTGGAGGTTTTTTAATGCTAAACACATCACATTGCACAAAAAATATTGAAAACACATGTATTTTCTACAATAAAAAGTGCATAAGAGGTACTTCTTCATTCGTTCGCTAATAATATCTATATCTGCAGTGTTACTTTTTGTATAAACTGGCCAGGGTTTTCCATTACGTTTTTTGTACCAAAAAAGAATAACATTCACCGGTGTATCAGAAGGACAGTATCTGCACCTTAATGTGTCATTATACATTCTTGAAGGATGTGTTCTGAAGTCCGGTTTGCTTGCCCACATATACACTTTGCTGTTGTGTCAATTGTAAATGTTGTATACATATGGCTGTTCAGTATATTGTTTCCAGTTCTGAGTCGAAATATGACCTGTTCTTTGTCTGTTAAGTAGGTGGTAGTCTCTCGTAAAGATAAGTTAGGCTTTCGCTGTTCCTTATCGTTGATTTCTTTTGGTGATAGCTGATTGGTACATCTGGTTGCTGCATGTTGGAACCCTCCTTGATTAGTTGATCACCTCCCTCAGTTCCTGCTATTCCTCAGTGTGATGGAATCCATTGCAGTATAATTCTTCACCTATTTTGTACTATGGACAAAACCTCTTTTAACTCCGGTAGTTTATTGGATTGTAGTGCTTCTAGTACTGATCTTGCATTTGTAAGTATTACATTAGGGTGTGAGGTTCTGTCTGATGTTAACAGTTTCTCTGCAGCTGCATGAATAGCTTTGACTTCAGAGTCATAGCTGTTGCAGTAATTCCCCATTATTATACATGTGGTATCAGTGGTGCCATCTTGGTATTCCACATATACACCACTTCCCCCCATCCGTATACACGCTGGTGCATAGATCACTTGGGTAAGCGTCATCGAGGAAGCTGAGAGCTGCAACAGTGATTCTGCAGATTATTCAGCTGTTCATCCCCATACGCACATGTTATTGTTGTTTGTATGGTTTCTTGTAGGTATGTCTGTATTTTTTTCCATGGGGTGTGTACTGGTTGAAATATCACACAAGAGGTGCAATTCTGTTGATGTTATCTATTGCCTATCCCCAGGTGGATTCTGGTCATAATATTCACACTTACCATTAATCGTAGGGGTAGTGACCGGGAGATTTAGTTGTTTATCCAACACCAGATGTGTCGCCTTGGCTGTGTTGAATCTGTATTTGTTCCGTGTTCAGCAGGATGTTGGCTATCGCGTCAAAAAAGCTGATACAAATGAAAATCATAGGTCTGAGCTGCTGCAAAACAACAAAGCTAACATTCCTAAGAGCTTGCATATTTCCAGTGCCAATGTGAATCCTGGATAATCACCAACACAGTGAAAAATAAAATAGCAGCATTTGAAACAAAATGTTACGGAATAATTCTCAAAATACCATGAACCAAAAATATCACCAACGTAGACATGCTGAGAGAAATTAATGCAAAATAAATCGGGCTAAACAGTTCTTTCCAGAAAACTAAAATATTTTGGCCATATCAAATGCCATGATGGCATAGAGAAGGTCATAATATAGGGGATAATGCCAGGCAGACGAGCAAGAGGCAGAACAAGAAGAAGATGGACGCAATACATCAAGGACAACCTGAACATGACAGTAATAGAAGCAGGAAGTGTGGTTCAAAATAGGAGTTTCTAAAGGCTGTGATGACTGCTTCCTCCTGTGCAGGATATGCTACCTAGTGATTACTTATTTGACCAATCTTGAGTCTGGCGTAGCGTTTTCATAAATCATACTGTTTCTATCATTTCTATCCTTCATCTTGATGTCTGTCATACAGAAGAAACCCCCTCCCCATCCCATGAGTATTGGTTATTACGTGTCTACAAAAGTGACATGATCCACTTACCAGTAATGAAGCTAACAATGAGTCCCACAATGATAACAGTTAATAGTCCTATCGATGGAAACCACAAGTAGGACACCCTGTAGAAATTCTTCAACAGAGACCTGTGAAGGCAAATAAGCCAGCATTTGCAAAACTGCAGCACAATATTTCAAGCACAAACAAAGTACATTATAATCGTAACTTTTGGGGAACAAGCCATCGACTTTTTAAATTGTTTTCTTTAAAAAAAGGAAAAATCCTCAATATCCTTCGGTTTTTGAAAATAAAAATTAATAATGACGATGTCTTGCTCCACTAAAAGCTACTACTACTTATGAGTACCTCAGTACCCTTCGGTTTAAAACAAAAAGTGGACTGCTTAACACCTTAGCTTCTGAGGTATCTTAAGGATATGATGAGGGGCTGCCGCTATGTTCCTGAGGTCGTCTTCTTAGTTTCACAGGGAACCAATTCACCTGGATGCTTTATTATAAGATTCCACATCAATTTTTTTTCCATGGGAAGCTAGGAAGAGGAAGATCTCCACAAAATGGTGATGGTTTCTCATCATATCCTTAAGAATACCTCCGCAGCTAAGGGGTTAATACCCCGATTATTACTACTAATGATAATTATAATAATTGTTATTGTTATCAAGAAAGAAATTGATAAAGCGTATATACAAATTATTCATATTTAGAATGAATAAAGCGTGTTCAATGTACTAAACCTTTAACTATGTAAAAGATAAATTAGGAAATAAATTGTCTCAGAGCAAATTGTAAAGAATGTAATAAAGAACGAAAACATTAACATTATCAAGAAAACAAAGAGAAATATAAACAACCTACCAAGATTTTATATAAAGAAATCCTGATTATTTTACAAATTATAAAAACAGTATATTAAAAATGTTTCCTAATAAAATTACTGAACAATATCTTGAAAAGAATTTAAGTAATTATGCAAAATTAAATTGTCCAATTTGTAAGGGTAATGGGACACTTCCGGTAAAATTGCGCGCGTAACAGCTGTGTTATTTCTGTGACGATAAATGGAAGTTCAGTTCGGAGTTTCAGGACTATTCGCATGGAATATGTGTTTTCTTTCTGTATGTGTTAGAGATCCTGGTGTAGCCATGTGAATTTCCTGATACAACACTGAGACAGGATTAGCAAATCGACAGCGAGAACATGCGACAGTGAGAACATGCGACAGTGAGAACATGCGACAGTGAGACCACAATGGATTGTAGTAAAATGAAGAGTATTCTTGAGACTACTACTAGAGACCATCTCCAGAAAACTCGTCTACCCTTGACGCTGAAAAGCAACAAATAATTTAGCGAATAGATAGATAGTAGTGTAGTGTTCTGGGACCTCAAGCAATCACATTTTTTTAATTTTCTATTTTCTTCTTCACAAAACCGGAGGGTACTGAGATTTTAAAAAAATATTTAAAAAGGCTTGATTCCCCTAAATCTACTACTACTTACAATATTTCTAGAACAAATTAATTACATTATAGCAAAATAAGTACATTATATTTAGATTACATGGTTCACAGTCACACATCGACGTCTATAGTCAGGCGGCTTCAGGTGAATCACTATTCAGCTGAGCCATGAACCAACCCCCCACCCCACCCCCAATCTGGTCAACACTGACTAGGCAGCTGGACTATAACCTCCACCACCTTCCCGTCCTCCACTAAATTGGCAACTGCACCACGTCCGTCTACCCTATAAAACTTACTGACTAATAGTAAATTAAGCCTTCTTAATGATTCATTGGACTATTCCCGGTGTTTTAATTGGTAACTATGATTACACTTTGTTTGACAACCAATACAAATCAATGGAATTATCAAGTCCTATCAGAAGGATGAATTTTCCATTTGTCAATAGCTCTTATACTGTAGACGGTCATGGCTGCCCACGTATGGGTAAACCATGACCGGACATGTATATAGACCTGTGTACAGAAAATGTAAACATTACCTGAAAGGCCGATTTCGATTATTTCCCTGCTTTGTCTATTTTTAGCAGGCGATACCAAGTATACAAATAGTGACCAACGATAATCACGACAGCAATCAAAAACCTTACGTATGAAGTTATGTACAGAAGTCTTCTACATGCCGACAGTCTCGAGGACAACAGTATGCTGGAACTTACCTTGACTTCTAACAATTAGCCTCAAAGAAATGCAATGAGAAAAAACATGTATTCATGTGTGTATTTCTTTAGAGTTCGCTCTTGCTCTCCCTCTGGGCCTCTCTCGTAACAGGACAATGATCACACTATATTTCTAACAGGAAGTGTCCCAAGAGAATAGAGAGGTGCGTTAACGCCGCTTTATTTGCGTTAATTGCCCGACATGTCAGACTTCGGTGACAGAATCTAATGCGTTCAGTGTTTTACCAATTTTCCTATGAGTGGAAGTTTGCAGCATGCTAGCAATATTGCCGATAGGCCAGTCGTGTTTTGCATTTGAATGTTAACCACTGACTGTGTCGCTATCAACGTGACCACAAAGAACATATGTTTGTAAAATATACACCGATTGACATTTCATAAAATAATTAGAAATATTCACCCATCATCTGCAGACATATGTGTGGAGTAGTTCATCACTGTTGTCATGGAATATGCAGTTGTTGTTACAGCTGTTGTCAAGGATGCGTTAACATCATAAGAACATGTTCCGTTTGGAAAGGGCAGTTTGAGGCTTGGTATTCCCTCAACGTAAGATCCTATTGTCAGCCACATAGTCAAACATAGACCACATATTCCACCAGCTATTGCGCCCTGTAAACATATGCACAATGTGTGTTTCCACTAATGTTATGTGAACATTATTATCAATGTGTATAAAAAATAATTGTGTGTATATTCTTCTGCGTTCATTCTCAAACTCCTGCAGATTATCAGGATGTAGACTAGAGAACGAAGAGATGGTATAATCTTTTACAGCTTAGCTGTGATATCTAGACTTTCGACTAGACACATCCGACTTCAGCATGGCTTCTGCGTAAATTTGACACTAGATGGGATGAGGCAGTTAACTCTACATAAAAACATCTTTAGTCGCCTCATACAACATGTATAGAAGTTAAAAGTGTTATTATTCTTTGCTCCCTCTTGGGCTTCAGCAACACACGTAAGGTGTGTGTATTCATATTCCAGTGATATGTTATTTCCAGAAGTCAATCTTCTGTATGTAAGTTCTGGATTTCTCATAATTCTGGGTCAGTTGACCTGCCGCAGCCGAGATTATGTTTCAACAACCTAAGGTGTCTCTTATCCATAGTCGTCTTGGGTGGTTCTTTCTCTCGTTACCAACAACCATACAACAACCATACAACAACCATACAACAACCATACAATAACCATACAACAACCATACAACAACCATACAATAACCATACAACAACCATACAACAACCATACTTTCCATTATTAATTTATTCACGCTGTTGTGTCTCTTTATATAGCCAATAAACGTCCAGTTTCTGGTTATAGTGTTGTTTACAAGCCAACCGTCCTAGATGTTTGCTTATCACTTCTAGTTCGTTCTTTTCGTTGTTCATGGTGTTCTAAAAATCTGTATGTGACAGTACTTCTCTTTACAACTGATGTATTAAGTATCCATGTTTCACAGCAGTAAATTACCACTGGAAATATGTTTGCTCTAATCAGGTATAGCTTAAATTTACAGCAGGTGCCTTGTCAAATAGTTTCGTAGTCCTTAATTTTGAAGCCACTATTACAATTCTACAACAATTCATTATAACTATAGTAGAAGAAATCGCAAACAAAAGTCTCAGCTTGAACACCAAGAAAACAGAAGTAATGGCTACATCTAAAACATCTAGCCATTCTAAATGTAACATCAAGGTATACGAGACAGTTCTTAAACAAGTAGAAAAATTTACATATTTGGGCATAATTATTACTTTAGATGGTAAATGCGTCACTGAGATAAAACGCCGAACAGTACAGGCAAAAGCAGCATTCCAGAAGATGAGGAACATCTTGTGTTATCAATCTTCATTATCAATAGAAGTACGAAAGAACACGTTAAAATGTTACATAGAGCCCATACTCTTTTATGGTAGTGAAACATGAAGAATTGCCAATATTGCAAGAAAACATCTGGAGGCCACAGAGATGTAGTTTTATAGAAGAATGTTGAAATTATTTAAAAACAGTAATGCTATAATTCTACAACTGGTCAACTCAAATAGAAAACTTATTAACTTATAAACTTAAGAAGACGACAATAACAGTTCCTCTGTAATGTCATGAGATGAGGTGGGTTGGAGAACATCGTAACAACTAGAAAGATAGAGAGTAATAGAGGCAGAGGAAGACAACGTGAGAAAATGTTGGTTGGCTTGAAAGTCTGATGCAGAATTATCAGTAACTATATTTAAATGTATAACAAACAGAGAACTAAGGAGAGACTTGCCGGAAGGCATGGTACCAATGAATGAATGAGATTACAATTCTTGTCTTGATTTATTCAGCACAATCCATTTATGTTGACATCCACATATTCAAAATTGATGCTATCTTCCACCTGTTGATTATCCATTATGAATATTAGTTGGATTTTTATGTTAAATGTCATATGAATAAAACCATATTTTAACGAATACATAACCAGTCAGGGTATTCAGGATACTGTATGGCCTCACAGCTTTCTAGATAGATAAAGATATCATACGGGATGCGTGACGTCACGATAGGAGTTTGTCCTTTAACAAGTATCAGTAGAGGTTCTGATACACTACTACAAGTACATTACAATATTATTATTAATATTATGGTAGAGGCTGACAAGCTGTTACCTGTGAAAAACTTATTGGTTGTCACTGCATGTCTTGTCTCAATTTTGTATTTTAATCCTTTGTTTTATTTTTTTCACCCGATGTCTTATGGTGTGTCTCGGAAGTGTCTTATGCTAAGAGAAGCAACAGAGATTCCGCAGGGGAGATCCTAAAGAAGTCGACTGTGCAATGGACCCTAAGGCAAACTACCTTCTGGAAACTCATGGAGTTCTGCTTGTTTCCGAGCTTGTTTCCTTGGAATTAATCAATAGAACTAAGAAGATGTTAATGTATATGGACAATTTCCTTGCACCATAAAACCAGCCCGGGAAAGCAGTGGATGGGCAAAATGTGGAGACTATGTGTCTCGGATATGCTACACAATATTTTCTTTAATGGGATATTAAGGTGTGGGATGCAAATGTAACAAACGAAAATTGAGGTGGGGGGAGGGGGAGACAGAGGACGGGCGTGAGAGAAGATGCTTGACAGTTGGATATCATGGCATGGTGGAAAGAGTGGATATTATCAGCAGTGAAGCTGATGATAAAATGTTGTGAAGATAAATAGTCGTCTATATCACTCGGCACGGCACATGAAGATGGTAATGATGACTCAAACATAAAAAATTAATCTCTGCTTGTTTATGGTTAATCAGCATTATCATGTGTAGTGAAGAATGGAGGTGCTGGCGTGTACATAAAACATCAAGAAAAAGAAAAAGAATCCACACGTTCACCAACTGGAATATTCTGCTCCAACTACTCTGCAGAAGTACAGGCTTTAAACATTGATGCAGAAATAATTAAAAACACAACAAGCAAATGTCAACAATTGATATTTCGTACTGATGCTATGTCTGTCCTACAAGCCTTGAGAGCGATAAACTGCCAGACCTGAAGGAAGCCACGCGAGAAGGTAGCATCCAAAGAACGGTAATACTGCAGTGGATACCATCCCACTTTTACATACCAGAAAATGAAGAGTCAGATAGACTGGCAAAGGATGGAGCAACACAGGAACAAAAAGACCATGAAATCACCTACCAAGAAATGTGAACACTCATCAAAACCATCAAGAAAGTTGACCACCCAAAAGACAATTACCACTATCTCGACAGAGCAGAGCAGGTTATTATCTTCCGCCTCAGAACAGGACACAACAGATTAAACAGCCACTTAAATAGACTAAGACTAGTCCCATCACATCTGTGTGCTTGTGGGCAGGCAGTACAGACAGCTGAACATATCCTACAAGACTGCACTACACTAAACCAGTTAAGGGAAGAACACTGACCCACAGATATGAATATTCACAGAAAGATGTATGGGAGCACTGAGGAGCTTTCAAATACAGCAGCATTTATTAAGATAACAGGACTTGCTGTGTAGGCATGTCAAACTCCGAACGAGGAGAAAAATAAGAAGATGTGGATGTGAACTTTTTAATGAACAAACTCGATAAACAGGTGAACATCTTCATCAAGTGCAACTTTATCAACACACACATACACACACATATATAGACTCACGTAACTATTCGCCCAAGGAAAAAACGCACCGAGAGTAAACATTCCTGTCAGAGGGCCTCCAATTCCACCCAAGAAAGTGACGGCAGCCTGTGAACAAATGCGTGATCACACTACATGATTAGACGTAAATGATGTGTGTTTGAATCTACAAAATTTTATAATTGATATGCAATGGAGGTCAATGATGATGATGTATATCAGCCTATACAAATCTACACTCTTGCCGAGTGAGATCATTTTTATTTTTTTTTAAAATTTTTGATTAGAAACTGGCCTTGCGGCTTGTGGGGCATTCCCATAAGTGCTACGCCCTCTGTTCCAGCAGCAATTCGACTCGATGGTATTTCGAGTCTAATTTTGCCGAAACAGATGTCGACATCAGGGAACAACTCTGGCTCTTGCGACAGGTTTCTTTGTTGTTCTGCCCACCCACACCGTACGCGTAACTAGTTCAAGCACAACGTCGCCCTGTCGTAACAACATGGTAACTGTTATCGAAGGTTACGACTACGGGATTGTATAGATGACGTGCCATGAAGCTTCTATAAGAAGATAAACTCAATATAAAAGCATGTCATCTACTAAAGTTTTCTGTTGCATGGGTGGTTTGTCTAGTGAGCCATTGTTGAGACCCACAGACGCAACCGCATGCGTAGGAGACCATGTTACTCCACAAATCTGTCTCTTTTGCTGCTGAGTTAATGATATTCTCTTGTGTCAGAATGACAACACATACATCGATATTTATCTCTGTCTTCCTTTGTCTCGTCTCCCCTTGATCTTTCACGTTTTTCTCCTCTCATCCTCATGATCATCCGCAATGAAGGTTGGCTGCAACAGACCTCCAAGATCCCCTCCCTTTTGTCTTGGTGGTGTACTCTGCTAGACTGCAACATATCCATCTCGTAATGTTAGCCTTGTAGCTCTACCTACCTCTTGCACGCCTCCCCTCCACTTTAATTCTTGATTCTTGATTAGAAACAGGCTTTACAGCACGCGTGGCATTCACATAAGTGTTCCGTTCCAGCAGCCATCCCAGTGTATGTAGACTCAGAGTCCCGGTTTGGTGTTGATTTTGTAATCTTTGAGACTTTCCAAAAAATTTACTTTTCTTCCCGCACCTCTAGATACTCCCATTTCTGACATTCTCTATATGTGTACGTTCTCAACCTCATTGACATCATCTTCATCTTGAAATGAATTTATTTCTGCCTTCATTAAGTCTGCTTTATGCCTTCTCAGAAAGTGAAAAGTGCAAATCTTCTGGTATCGCACCAAGCAGGCTTCAGACAGTGCTACTGTACCGAAGATCAGGCAACATACCTCTCTTCTCTCAAGATATTGAGGACGCCTTCCAAGCTTCCAAGATAAGAAACTGGTACTAGCAGCATGGATAGACCCCAGGAAAACATTTGAAAAAGTTTGGAAAAAAAGGACTTAAAGAAATTGCGAAATTGCAGGGTTAGCTCAAGAATGTACACATGGGTAAAAGTATACCTGCATAATAGAAGAGCCAGGGTTCATTTAGATGGTTGCAAGAGCATTTCGTTTTGTGTAACCTATTCACTTATTCACCTAACTTCCACCTATTCGTTGTCCGTGTGTGGCATTGGTAGCACAGCGGTGATATAATAATCGTTTTGAATAGTGTTATTTTAGTGTTTAAATCTACATTTTTGTTTCTGAAGAATGGTGGCATTTGCCCAAGGGCTTGGTAGAATAACAATATTCTCTGTATTGTTATTAAATAGGCTGGGTGATAAAATACATCCTTGTCTTACACCTCTTCTTATTTCTATGTATGGTGAGTAGCTGTTTTCACACCCTATTGATACTGTTTGATCCCAACATATATTTCTAATCAGTCTGATGTCTTTCCCATCTATGACAATTTCGTGAAGACATTCGATTAATTGTTCATGCTGGATGCTGTCAAAGACCGTGACGTAGTCTATGAAGCAGATATAGATACATTTTTGTACTTCTATATATTTGTCTATCAATAGTCAGTATCGTTTCAATAGTTGGTCTCGTCACATGCTATACGAATAGTTTGAAAATGCCTGCTTCTAAATTTTAACATATCCACATTTTTAATAGTGCCCCTTATTGTGTAACTTTGTTAGAGGGCAATGCTAACAGAAAAGGATAGAATAATACAAGCTATCTGAAATTCGTTACATAAAACATACGTACATTATATATATATATATATAAATCAAGAATAAATACACGACAGAGAAGAAACATTGAAAATAATACTAATATCCTTGTTGTTAAATTTCAGCTCTCTAGTCAATTTGTATTATTACTATTATTTTACTATTTGTGCTCTGTCCTGTATTTTGTCCTTTCAAAGACGGTAAAGTTGAAACGTTAATTTAGCCTTTCATGCATGCTATATATATAATTTCTTAGTCATAGGTCTGTTTGTGCACTGTAACACTGAACTATCTGGTACTATGCAAAAGGAAGTGTTGGTACGTATTTTAATGCAGTCTCACGTATTATTGATTGTCTTGTTAAAATGTCCTGTTTCATTTTAAGTTGCGTGTTTTCCATCCACGCTAATAACGTTGTATTCCTCTCTCGTTAACTTTGTATTTCTCTCTTGTAATAACTCTGTATTACTCTCTCGCTAATAATTGTGCATTACTCTCTCGTTAATAACCATGTATTTCATCTGCCTAATAACCTTGTATTCTTCTCTGACTGATACCTCTCTCTCTCTCTCTCTCTAATAACCTTGCATACCTCTCTCGCTAATAACCTGTACTCCTCTTCTAGTATAATAGTCATGTATTCCATCCT